>CM040625.1:81648260-81696283 GCA_022817965.1 Solanum lycopersicoides | reverse complement strand
AAGATTAGATGAAAATAGTCTTGTAGACCAAGATTAGACTAAATGCATCATCAAAATATAAAAAAGGAAAACTAGATGGAATTAAACATATTTATTCGTTTGGCTGCATGCTTGTTTATATTATCAAAATGATGAATATGAATTGTATATATCCACATATTTAGACTAATTAAAAAAAATAATCATAAGAAGTCCTGTGTTGCATTTTTTCATTTGGAGAATACATTGAACTTGGTTCTTTTTTTTGGTCTAAACCCTATTGTTTATTATAGACTAAAAATAAAATTATTTCCATAATAGTATTACCATATCATGCTTTAGGTCGTAACTGATAGCAACTTTTCAAATACACTTCATTTGAACTTTCATTCTAACTTCTACTCCAACCAATTAGGCCACTCTCTAATTCGTAAGCGACGTAAGTAAGATTTTCATTTCATAAAAAATAATAATAACAAAATATACACAATATTCTTTTCTAAAAAAGAAATACGACGCTTCACCAATGTTGTCAATGCTAGAAGTCAATGTATTGCTTCGATTAAATTCAATAACTTTTACTTAAATAGATTTTATTAGTATGAACCCGACACCCTAACGTTAGATCCGGCTAGCTTCAACTGCTAATTATTGAACAAAGTGTAGGGACACATTTAATGTAAAATAAAATCATCTACTACACTATATATTATAATATTTATATTTTAATACACTTTCTTTTCATAGAAAACAAAGAATTGTGACGTGACGCAAATTTGGTGGAAGTGGACTTGAAAACCAAAAAAAAATCATGTTTATCATGTGTAATTGGTTAAATAATTAATAATACTAAGTCTTATATTATATGACCCACCAATTTATTTGCTCTGATTTTTCTTCCTTATATGAACCAAGCAAAATATAAAAATAAAAGTTTGGTCCATCAAGTTTGTGAATAAGCCAAATTTGTGGTGTTAATTATTGTTCAGAGTAGGGTAGGTGGTCTGGCTGCGGTATTTGGGTATTGTCATTTTCAGTTTTTGGAAACACTAACTATTTCATCATGCAAATATCTTGTTTGGTTTTGTTTTTCTACTAATATTATTTTCTCTCATTTAATTTATTTTTGTCTTATGTGTTACTTGATACAAAGTTTAAAAAAATAAAATAAAAAGAATAAATCTTATGATTTTATATTAAAGATAGATAAAATCTCAAAATATACTTTCATCTCGCAATTTTAAATATATTCTATGAAAAATTATAATTAAAAATTACTAAAAAGAAAAAAAACAATTTTTTTTAAAAATGGACCTAAAAAAATAAAAAATAAAAAACAGACTGATCAAGTGACATTTATATTTTTAATAATTTCATCTATGTTTTATCTTTGCGGAAACCTTTGGAGCTATCAAGATGAGTATTTTAATGGGAAAAACAATCTAATTTTATCTCTATTTTTAAATAATTACGTATATTACTATTTTTAATATTTTATTAATATTTATTTTACAAAATAAAATCAAATAAACACATTCCTTAAAATTAGGATTAAATAATTACTTTTACATTTAAACACCACCATTAATATAAATCATCCCAACTAGGAAAGGTTAGTCGCTACACCATTGTCTGTTTTAGTTGAATGTATAGATTATTCACAACCAATTAGAACTATTCTTTCGCCACTCCATCCTCTTAACACATGGCGTCCTTAACTGTATTTTTGAAACGTATTAGGTGTACGTGTATTTAACAAAATATACACATGTATTTGAAAAGTTCAAGTATTTGATAAAAAAGGGGAAGATTAATGAGACGACAAATATTCTATCGTCGTGATTTTTTCCTAAATTAGTTTCATTTCATATTTAGATACACATATATAACTAGTCATGTGTTTCAGTGCATTCCATATTTAGATACACATACTTAGATGTATTTGTGTACCATGTATTTGAGATACACGTTATTAAATATAACGTATGAAATTGATACTTGATACATTAAATATTTACTAGATACATATAAATAGATACATAAAAGTAATACTAGATACCGTCCACTCATGTATCAAAGTGTTTAGTTTGTGAATACATCATACTAATAGATACATCAAATTAATTAATTTATTATTTTAAGAGTAATAAAACAAAATTAATCAAAATACATAACCAAGATATACATATTTTTCGCCTTATACTAAGGAATTTGATTGATTTGTGTTTCCAAAATGAATTGTCCATGTAGTTGAAAATCTTCCATTACTACTTTAATTAATGAGATTAGTTATATTCATTTAGTTCAAACAAAGAAAACATGTATCTCGATTTTTAAAATCATTAGATCATGTTCTAATGAGTAATGATACATACATCTAAAGGATGAAATATGATATAGGAAGTAAAATTTGAATCTATCATGATCAATCCTAGTACTTAGAACTTAAATTAGTGGAATTTATGTAGTTTTCTCATAAATTCAATTATGCTTCATAATTATAGTTTGCATATTTACGTGTTGTAACTACAATTTAAGTTGTTTAGTTTGTATAATTCACGGATCAATTTGTATATTTCGCGGATACGTTTGTATAATTGAGCTATTATTGTATAAACTTGAAATAAGGAATTTATATAAACACAAACATTTGAACTTTATACAGTTATACAAATTATATTATACAAATTTATACAAATTGTATTATACCATTTCTGAATTATACAAACATGTGAATTATACAAATTCGAACCCCAACCCACGTATTATCATTGAATGTTGATTGCGAATGATAATTAACTAAGTTTATAGATGTGATGATCAATTAACTAGTATATATGTGATTAAACATATAATTTTTTCATATTTTAATCTAGATGGACTGCCATTTAAGTTTTAATCAAGATACATAATATACTTAAAATTTAGCCAATACTTAAAAAAGAACACTATCACTTCTTCTTCCTCTTAAAAAGGACCATTTAAATGAAGGATCGGTCTATTTTAGCCAATCAAATTCTATAGCCCACAACGGATTGGTTGGGCCAGCCCTTTTGATGGCTCAATTAGTTGAGAAAACTAATGTAAATTTTACGGAAATCACATAGTTTCAATATGAAATTGCAATCTATTCATTTTTTAGTTTGTATTACATTAATCCCTTAAAAAGTAACACAAATTGGATGCATTAATATGTAGCTCGGATACATTAAAGAGTCTCTCAAATATATTATAACATAAATCAGATACAAAATATGTAGCTCGGATACATTAAAAACTAGCTCGGATATATAATAAAATAAACTGAATACATAATATGTAGCTCAGATACATTAAATATTGACTCGGATACATTAATATGTGCTCAGATACATTAAAGAAATAAGAGATTTTAGAGATTTTTAGAAATAGAAGGGGATATTGGAAATATAAGACGTGTATTTCAATAATTTTTCCAAAAATAAGTAGAAAATTGAAAAAATTAACTAAATACACAACTTATTTACCATATTCTGTAAAATTCTCTATCATCTGAAAAAATTACAAAAATCTCTATTCTCTCCTATTCTCGGATACATTACTTTACGTGATGTATCGGGACGTAGCGATAGGATGTATCCGAAACTGAGATGAGATGTATTCGAATCCGAAACATGATGTATCAATACGTTTTGGGATGTATCCAAACACCAATAAATATAAAAGATTTTTATAATTTAAAAAATAGTAGGATTATAATGTAATTAACTCTTAATACTGTGAAAATTGAGTAAAATTCCCTAAAAAACTTGGTCTTAAATAAGCTGAATTTAGGAAGCATGTGACAACCTACAACTAATTCTATCCATGCTAGCTTTACTGATCTAATAGCGATAAATAATCGTAGTTTTTGTTTCTTTATTTACTAACTTGTTGGAAGCGCATAACGCAATATTTTGTACCATATAATTGTTAGTTATTCATGTAAAACTACATTTTTTTTCTTAATTATTATCATGTTTCAATGATATCATATATATTGATATGAGGTATGGAAGATTTTGTGTATATTATGAAATTCCAAAACCTTTTCTAGTCTTCGTAAAATATTTATTGAATTCTATATCCCGTCAAACAATTAAATGTATACTGGAGAAATTATTTAGAATCTATCACCTCTAAAATTATTTTCGTTATTTTCCTCTATTTTCTATTGAAAATACTCTATTATTTGTTATAAATGCATGATTATTTACAAATCATTATCATGATTCATGTGCTTACAAAGTTAATCTCCTTTAAAGTTTAGAGTCAAAGCTAAGAAATTAATAGTAGCCACTAACTAAAAATTGACATTGAGCTTTAATTTAGGGATCAAACCTCAAAGACCAAAATTTAATGGATATTATTAACAGATGTCCTTAAACTTCTCCTTTAAAATGGGGAAGTAAGGGACAAGGGAAGAAATGTGAGGAGATAGGAAAAATACTCACCCTCTCTATACATATAAAATTAATCCCTCATTTTCTCTTGCAATTACCATTGAGTGCATTCATGCACAAAACTTCAACCAGCTTACATATATCTCAACTAATTTCAAGGGTACATTCTGCATGCCACTAGCACAAATTACGAGTAACTCTATCAGCCAAGACTTGGACTATCAATTCTCTTTCATATCAATACATTTTTTTCCCTAAACCAACTCTTGATCATTTCTATCTCTTTGATTTAATTTAGAGTCAAAATGAATTTGAATTGCTTGACATGTCAAGTTTTGAGGAGGATAGATTCAAACAATGTTGACAACAATAGTCAAGAAATGTCTAATTTTAGCTCATGTTTGGGAAGAGTTGATAGGAGTTGGTCAGGGAATATGGCACCTAACTCTGGCTATGAGAATGTGATGACTCGAACGTCGAACAAAGGCGCTCACCGCCTTCATAACAGCTATGGTGGTCCGATGGAGTTTCCCAGTGTCACGCCGAGGCTGCAACGATGCTCCGGGATGAGAAGAGATTGGAGTTTTGAGGAACTCTGCAGGCAGATGAATGAGAATTGATCATGGAGAAATATATTGTCACAAGGGCAAATCCGTAATTTTTCTGAGAATTTTTACAATTTTACCAACATCATTTTCATTATTGTGAATTATAATACTGGTATTTGGTCATTTGGTTAAACTTGGATTAGAAGGGAGTACACGTACAAATATATATATTTCTTGGTATAAATTTGGGTTTTTCGTAAACAAATTGTTCATTCTTTGTAACATATGTAGAGGGCGATAACAATATAATATTATATTTTGTACTCTTTCTGTTTTGAAATACTTATTATTTGATTACATTTGTTTCAAATGACTTGTCATTTTAGAAGTCTTATATAAAATTAATTAGTTTTTTCGACTTTTCCGTTAGTAGTTTTTGTTCTTGACGACTACAAATACCTCAAGTTTGATACATAATAAAGTAATTATTTAATGAAGCGATAATATCTTTAAGACTTAGTATTAAAAGAGGGTGACAATGTAGACCAAAAAATGTGATGCACAAATTAGTTCTCAAGATTACTCTGCATATGACATGAAGAACCAAAAAAGTTCTTGCTGTAGGAAATGGACTCAATTTTGACGTGTTGCAATTTGTGGCGTTCAGCCACTTGCATGCACCTGACTAATTTTACGAGATATCTGTTATCTCACATCTAGAAGGTCATGAACTTTTTATATTATATCACATTGACAATATTAGACTTCAGATATATCAAATTCATTAATCATGACTCACAAATCACAACAACAACGTTAACATACTCATTGTAATTTCACAAGTGAGGTTTGAGGATATCTCGTGAAAATAGAGAGACTGTTTTTAATAGACACTCGACTCAAGTAAAGCATATCATAAACAATAAGGGAAGGATATACTATAAAGAAGTAGATGGAACGCATTCTACTACTTTTAGACCAACAAGATAAAAGGAAAAACATACACTTAATAGAATGAGTCCTGAATCCAAATAGAACAAAAAAAAAAAATAATACTTTTTTCAAGTAAATTAGGGAAGAAAGCACTAGTGTTTCTGACTTTCACTTGATTTGAGCCGATAAAAAAATTCATGATTCTCAACTTACTTTATTAAATTAATAAAAACAAGAATAAATAACAGAAATAGTAGCTACTAGTACAAGATGGTATACTTTTAAATTCAATTAAACCAGAAATTTGCTTTTGTAATGTTACAAAAGAACTTTAAATATCTTTAGGAGAGATTAAACAACATCTTGGGGTGGTGGCGCAGTTGGCTAGCGCGTAGGTCTCATAGCTTCTGAGTAATCCTGAGGTCGAGAGGTCGAGCCTCTCTCACCCCATTGTCTTTTTTCACCCCAAATTATAAAAATAAAACTCGAGAAAAATATTGAAAACACCCTTATATACTCTCTTTTTCTCTCCAATACAAATAAAACTCGAGAAAAATATTGAAAGTTCTTGAACTATGTAAAAAACATGAGACTTTTAAAGAAAAAATGAGAATTGTTGAAAACACTCTCAAACTTAGCGAGAATTTAGGGGTAGGTTTCACTCAAATTGTAAGATTGGATGATGTTTTTAAGTCTGTCTGTTCAGGAATGAAGCTAATAATTAATGCCTAATCTAGGAATGTTTTCAATATTTCACTCTCGAAGTTCGAGCCTCTCTCACCCCATTCTCTTTTTTCACCCCAATAATACAAATAAATCTCGAGAAAAATATTGAAAACACCCTTATACTCTCTTTTACTCCCCAATTATACAAATAAAACTCGAGAAAATTATTGAAAGCACTCTTGAACTATGTAAAAAGCATGAGACTTTTAAAGAAAAATTGAGAATAATGTCAAAAACACTCTTAAACTTAGCGAGAATTTAGGGGGGAGTGTTTCACTCAAATTATAAAATCGGGTGATGTTTTTAAGTATGTAGGAATAAAACTAATAACTAATATCTATTCTAGGAATGTTTTCAATATTTCACTCAATAACTCAAATTATACTTTTTTTATCCCTAATTATACAACAATGGTTTAATATTTTAAATACAAACTCTATTTATTGTGTTTATAATTGTCATCTTGGTGATTTTTTTATTTTTCTTCAACAAAAAATTGTTGGCTTGGTGGTGACATACTCTTTTCTGCATGAAGGCAGTATATATATATATATATATATATATATATATATATATATATATATATATATATATATATATATATATATATATATATATATATATATATATATATATAAACCTAACATAACATAAATAAAAGAGCATTTTTGATTAGTTAAATAGAAAATTGTATCGTTATATGAATCGATTAATAAAAAATTAATTATATATTTAATATTTAATTTAAGATATTTACAAATCAAAAACTGATCATGAATGATAGCACCTAAATTCCCACTAAAATTAGAATTGTAGGTGTTTGCAACAAATTTTAAACATATGGAAAATTAATAAATTATACAAATAAAATCTGAAGAAACATGATTTTATTCATCAAGATAGATTGCGAGTACAATTCTGTTGATCCCTTGATTCTACTCTCCTAAGATTTATCCATGATTCGAGGGTCATTAGTGACGTATTTCTCGAACTAGGATGATTTAGATTTGACCTCTTTATATGAATAATTCATCAGTTTGCGGAGTATTCGAGATCTTGATCTCTTTATGGAATTTCTGAGATGTCTTTTAAGGGAATTTAGTACCCTTTATATAGGCATAAACTAGGGTTTAGGGTTGAGTAGCCTCCAAGAATCCTAATTTGAGTTGAACACAATTTGTAGAGTCCCAACTCGAATCGAACGCATCTTGTAGAGTCCCATAAAATTTCAATGTCTACAAATGCCCCCTGCTTCAAGGCTTGTCGGAGTGTAGACTTGATGAAACTCAAAGACTTGATGAAATTCAAAGACGAGACTTGAAGTACTCATTCTTCCACCTTTGCAGCTTTAGATTTTCACGTTTGATTTAGGAGAGAAGAGATGAAGGGCAGATTTGGTCCCACTGGGCGTGCCAATTTGTTTGCAACAAATTTTAAACATATGAAAAATTAATAAATCATACAAATAAAATATGAAGAAACATGATTTTATTCATCAAGATAGATTGCGAGTACAATTCTGTTGATCCCTTGATTCTATTCTCCTAAGATTTATCCATGATTCGAGGATCATTAGTGACGTATTTCTCGAACTAGGATGATTTAGATTTGACCTCTTTATATGAATAATTCATCAGTTTGCGGAGTATTCGAGATCTTGATCTCTTTATGGAATTTCTGAGATGTCTTTTAAGGGAATTTAGTACCCTTTATATAGGCATAAACTAGGGTTTAGGGTTGAGTAGCCTCCAAAAATCCTAATTTGAGTTGAACACAATTTGTAGAGTCCTAACTCGAATCGAACGCATCTTGTAGAGTCCCATAAAATTTCAATGTCTACCGTAGGTATCTTAGTTTAGTGTTGATTAATGATCACTTTTGAAACATCTAAGGCGGCCTCTCCTATTTATATGTTTGATTACTACATATGTAGACTTTCTTTCCGTCATTAACACTCATAAAACTTACGATGCCATACTATTATTTTTAATGATTTTCTTGTTTCAACGTGTATGCTTTTTAACGTCATTAAAAATATTTTATTTATTCATTTAATGTCCAAAGTTTATATTGTGGCCTGATAAAATTTGAATAGCACATTATGGAGCCTATCTGAAGGTAATACTTCCAACAAAATTTTTTCCATATCTAGAGCGTGAACTCGAGATTTAATCAAATATGAAGAAATCACATAACTTATTTGGATTTTTTTATACTTAGAATAGGAGTAGTTAGGAGTTAAATTTGAAATCTCAAATTATTATCCAACAATTGAAAAATCTTTTTATTTAAAGAGCTTATTATAAAATTACACTAACAGCATATATTTTATAAGTGATAATATATTTGAAAAGAATAATATATACATAATTTATTTTCTCTTACAAAAAAAAATATTTTTTTTCAACTAACATACTTAGATCCGTTACACTTTTATACTTCCAATACTTAATAACAAAAGGGTCCCAATCTTATTCGGCAAAATTATATATAATAGCAAACTAATAATATAAAATAAATATAATAGCTACTCCATAGCAAATTATACAATTGCAGCGAATTATACAATTGCAGTGAATTATACAATTGCAGCGAATTATACAATTGCAGCGAATTATACAATTTAGGCCAGTGAATTATACAATTGTATATGTATGGTGATGCCAGCGAATTATACAATTTAGGCTAGAGAATCATACAATTGTATATGTATAGCGAATTATACAGTTATATGTTTGCTATGGAGCGCAATTATGCAAACTTTGCTATAACATACAAATATAAATTTTTTATTTGCTATATGTGAAAGTTGCCTATTTTATTCTTATTCTATCTCTTTTATTAATTTTATGATGCATCAATTTTAATACATCAAAAAAATTATTTAAATTCAGTCTCACAAGTAATTGATCCAAAGAGTTAAAATTCAAATGATTGGACTGTTGTTTTCTCGACTATCACATCCACTTAAAAAGTAAGCCCCACACTTTGATGTTAATCTTGTTTTTGTCAATGATCTAATTTGTTTAACGAATTTTTCAAAGTTGCACCATTAATAATTTTTTCGTGTCATTCTAGTTCTAACTTAGGTTTTGACTTTTGTTAATTATGTATAGGGAATATAATTAATTTTCTACTTGAAAGTTTCTTTAATTACAGCATGCTGACTGCTATAAACAGTAACCAGACTATATATTCTCAAGTATGTGTCAAATTAATTAGCTAGTGGCAATTCATATTTTAGATATTAGGAGTGTAAGCTTGTGTTTAGATATTTGATATGAAGTTTAATGATAAAATTTATCAGACTATTATTGGAGGAGTGTATATTTGCGTTTAGACATGGGAATGATGTGATATGAAGTTATGATTTTAAATTGGCATGCGATTTGAGGTTATAATTTAAAATTATGTCTTAAATTATTTAAAAAAAAAAAAGAAATATATGATTCGAAATCTCATGTTCGGCATAAAGAGATTGTCCGTACCTGTAGATATTTAAATTTATAAAGAATGATTTACTCATATGGTAAGATCATATAAGAACTCGAAAAATTACTATATTTTTCACAATTTGTATACAAAATAGTACTTCAATTTCGATCAATATAATTTCTAATTAAAATTGTATATCTCATGTTTAGACATGATCGAGTAAAATCTATTTGGAGTTTCTTTTTAAAAAATTTACAGAGAACTATTGAATTTGGTGATTTTAGTAGACGTCTGGACAATGTTTAGTTAAAAATTGAGTAAAAAATTTGATAAATATTTCAAATTTGAAGATTTTTTTTCTTAATACATAAATAACTATCGAATTTTCGTATTATTTAGAAAACGAAAATACTTATTCTTTTTTAATTCGGAAAAGGGCCTAAAATACCCTCAAAGTATTGAAAATGGTACAAAACTACCCTCCATCCACCTATTGGCTCGAAAATACCCTTGTCATCCACCTTTGGGTTCAAAATTGACCACTTATTTAACGGTTTCAAATTTAAACTATTTAAATATTTTAAAAATATATGGCGCTCAACTATTGGATATAATTTAATTTATTAATATTATTTATAAACCAACTCACTACCCACCCATTACTAATTAAGCCCCACCCATTTAACAAGTCATTTCTAATATCAAAATCACCCTAAACACTACTAAAGCACGACGAAATTATCGATTCCTGAAAATGACATTCAAAATTATTGAGTCTAAATTGAAGCCCCAATTAAATTTAGGTTGAACCGCTTATTTAGGAGGACACTTTCAATAGGATTATGTTTCAAGCTTGATTTCGAAATTTATTATTAAAGGTAAAGAAGTAACACCTCTCGAATTAATTCAAGCACTTTTAAATATAATTTTATAAATTTTTAATATTTGTTTTAAATATTAAAACTTTAATATATTTTTTTTTTAAAAAGTTATCTATTAAGTAACATCACATAATTGAGGCGAATGAATAATTAAGATGAACATAGTCAGACTTTTAAGTTTATCGGTAATTTTTATTTAGACACTTGAATTATAATTTTGATTAAGGACTTGAATGTATGATAATGTACTTCTATAGACATTTTCGCCTCAAATTTTTAGAAACAATCATTGTAGTAGCTTTCTTGTTGTGCATTAGTAATGGAGCGGATTTATTAATTGGGTGTGGTTTAATTAGTAATGGGTGCGTAGTAGATTGGCTAATAAATTATATTAATAAGTTAAATTATATCAAATAGTTGAGCGTCGTGTATTAAAAAAATTTAAATAGTTTAAATTTAAAATCGTTAAATAAGTGGTTAATTTTGAACTCAAAGGTGGATGAGAAGGGTATTTTGGAGCCAATAGGTGGAAGAGAAGGGTATTTTGGAGCCAATAGGTGGATGGAGGGTAACTTTGTACCATTTCTGATACTTCAAGGGTATTTTAGGCCCTTTTCCGTTTTTAATTTAAATACTAATCAATATCTTATTGGGTAGTTAAATATGCCAAAATTCTTTACTTTGTACGACCTTATGAAAAGAAAAAGAAATTGTAGATTTATAAGTAACATTTTAAATTTATTGTCCATTTGATATTCCCTATTTGTTTAACACACTCAATTTTCATTTGTTGACCATCTCATCTTCGACCTCCCACCCCACCCCACCTCATTTTATGGTATTTCACGATGTATATCACTTTTTTTTAAAAATACTTTTAAGAAAAAATTAAAAAAATTAAAATTTATGTGAAACTTAAGATATATTTCATTTCAGTATTTTCGATCTGTTCAACGTAGGGCTGTTCAAAACTGAATCGAAATCGATAAGCGTAACCGATAAAAAAGTTATTGATTTATAGTACTGGGTTATTGGTTTAGTAGTTTTGATAACGGTTTTGATTTTTTTTGTTATCGGGTTATCGGTTCTTAACGGTTTGAAGTTTTTTCTTAACGGGTTAACCGATAACCCGATAGTAAATTAAATAATAATATTTATACCATTTTGTATATAAAGTCCTCGACTTAGAGTTTAATTTCCTACTTTTATTTTTGATTGTCTCAAACACTTAGTTATTCAACAATATAAAAGTGTTTGCTTTTAACCAAGATGTAACTTATGAACTCAAGTGCATGGTTTATTTGGTTTGTCATCTTGTTTCTAAGTGATTTTCAATATTTTTTCTTTTGTGTCAAATCTTAACGGTTAAAACGATAACCGAACCGATAACGATGAAAAACCGATAAATCAATAACCAATAAACCAATATCTTAATGGATCTATAACGGTTTAGCATCTCTACAAACCGATAACCAATAAGACAATCCAATAAACTTCAAAACCGAACCGAACCGACCGATACACAACCCTAATTCAACGCTCTCAATTTTCATTGTTACGACCCGATTTCGAAAACCGAAGGTTTCGAAGCCGATTTCGCAACTTCGGCAAATTTTGTTAAAGATTTTGAAAACAATTATAATATGGGAAGTCGCCACTTAATCTTTTAGGAAAAATTCAGAAAACCATTTTTAAAAAATAGAAATTTTTTAAAAGAAAACGTTTAAATAAACCAGAGTTTTGGGTAAGGGTTCAAATAATTCTCTAAGGAAGGGTTTAGGCACCTTAGAAAATCCGCTAACACGCGGTTGACCGACGGATTTAAAAATTTGGCTAATTTTATCTATAAAAGAAAGTTAATTATAAAAATCTTGGTTGATACTCATATAAAAGTATTTTGATACTTCTAAAAATCTTAAGATTTATCTCAAATTCTTGTCCATAGTCATATTTTGAACCACACAAATGCCTCAACACATAAACGTGAATTTAAAGGCCTTGTTTGAAACAACTATGAAAGGATATTAACGATCCTCAAGTCATTCATACAAAGCTCTAAATTAAAATAAAAGCAACTAATTTATTTTAAGGAACTTGACAATTTTATTTTTTTTCAAAAAAGTAAAACTTGAACTATATAGTTAGTTCAAATTCATAAACATGGATACAAAGCTTTCCAATAACTATGAAAGAACATAAAGGGTTCTCAAGTTATTCTCATTGGCTTAAATCATCCAACTAAAAAAAAAGCTTCGAAAAACTTAAAGTAAACAAGTAAAGAAATGGAATAGCCGTTCGAAAAACCTCCAAAGGATTCATCTAAGTTTAAAGAAAAATCAACAGCCACAAAAATAACAAAGTAGATAAACATAAACAATAAATAAGATAACTAAGAAACTTTCAGCCCATAAGTGGTCACTTCGGGGCTGAAAATAATGCCTTTTGCCGCTTTGATTTTAGGCCTTTTGGCCCAAAATACTTTCCGTTCCTGCTGTGCTATTTTCAGACTTCGTAAGTCCAAGAAATGCTACTCTTCTGGCCCTTTTAAGCTGCTACAAATCTGCTGCACTTAGTGCACATTTAAGGGTCCAAAACCATCAACTTTCGGCCTTTACAAGGCTACTGCAGCTGCTTCTAATTGCGGGTTTTAACCCCCATTTTTGCTCCTCAGTTTCGGCCTTTCAAGGCTGCTGCTGCTGCTGCATTTTTTGGGTTTTTAAACCCAATAACGTAACTCCCTTTTTGCGACTCCGAAGAAAGTTGACTCAAGAAGAGGAATAATGCAAGAGAAGGGAGTCCGGATGGACTCGAATAAAATAGTTCATGTAAAATTCAAAGAAGAGAGAAGGGATTAGTAACAAATAAATTTAAAGAGCATGTATGAACAACAAGTCTTAACTACATATTTGACCTCATCAATAGAGAGAGACCAAACAAGAAAGAGATCACTTGGCCACATAAATGTTTCCATTAATCGCTACACAACTTCAACTATAAGAGATTAACAACATGGATTAACTTCAAGCCACATAAATAAATATTTGTCCATCAACCAAGATTTTTAAAGGGATACAATTAAAGAAAATTTGAAGAAAAAATCTATCAATGCTACTATCATTATTCGACTTCCAACAATATAGACAGACCAAAAATAAGAATTAATTTTGGAAAACAGAGACTGCATTCAGCAACACCAACACGATTTATACAAAAAAAAAGACAATTCCTATGTTCAAGGCTATAATCGGATATATATATATAAAGAAAAAACTAACTCAATAAATCCTAATTTATTACTAACTAAACAGCCTACATTTTAGTCAAGAAACACATGAGTGAAACATGAAGAAACAAAGACATGAAATTGGGAGATTATTGGAAAAACATCTCGGAAAATAAGTAAAACAGTAGGAATAAAATAGACATTATTAACTACTAAAAAATCAAACCAAAGTCTAACACATGCCTACTAAAACAAAGCTAAGCATATATAATAAACAAAAAAAAAAGCATAAAAGAGCTAGGAATTAAATAAAACAAGGCTAAGCAAAAAAAAAATACCTGGTTATGGGCAGCGAACCGGAACTACGAGTTTGAAGGAGACGACTCCACCTCTTCAACTCGAAAAACCAACAAAACACTTTTAAAATTTTTGAACTATGGGAACCGAGAATTCTCAAGATTTTATGAGTATTCTTTTTGTCCTCTCCCTAAAATATTGAATGAAGTGGGTTTATATAGAGACCTAAAAATCCTCAAAAGGGATAAAATGCCGATGTGGGACTATTGAAAATTGAAAATTGTTTGAGAAATGATGTGGGAAAGGCAGATTTTTTTTAATTTTTATTTTATAGATAAAATCCATTATTTTCATTTGTTTAAGATCTAAGAAGCTTTTAAAATTTAATCAAATCGTGGAGGGTCAAAATTGGGTGTCAACATTCATTCTTTGACCATCCCATCTCATAATCTTCGAACCCTTGCTACCATTCCATACATAATGTTCTACTAGATAGTATGTAAATTCTTAAATAATTTTCCAAATGGAGAAATAAATAACTTATAAGTAACATTTTAAATTTATTTCATTTTAGTATTTTTTATCTGTTTAACACTCTAAACTTTCATTCTTTGACCATTACATCTCGTAATCTTCAAACCCCCACTCTCATCCTCTTTTATTCCATTACATTTTACTTTCCAAATACTTCCTTCGTCTCACTATATATGTCACGTTTTGAACTTTTAGAGTCAAACAAGTATATCTTTGATAATATATTTTTATAGATCTTTTAAACATTTTGAATTATCAATTATTATAACTCATAATACTTTTTACGTAGTTTATAAATATATAAATTTAATTTCAAAAAAATTTGAAGATTTCATGCATAAATTTCTGATCAAACTTACATTATTTGATTCTCAAAATATAAACGTGTCATATAAATTGGAAAAGGAAGAAAATAAGAGTGTGTTTGGTATGAAGGAAAATGTTTTCCAATTTTCCCATGTTTGGTTGGGACAAAAGTTATGGAAAATATTTTCCAAATCAACACATTTTCCTCAAAATTAAGGAAAATGACTTCCCTTCAAAAATTAAGGAAAACATTTTCCAAAACTCTCCTCCAATTTCAAATTACATTTTTTTTGGGAAAAACATCGATTTTAAAAAAAAAATTAATTTCAAAATTTTATTTTTTCATCCGATCCATGAACCCCCTCCCCTCCCCGGCCAGCCCCCCAACCCAACCCCAACCCCTCCTCAAAGAATTAACCCACTACGCCCCCACCCCACCCCACCCCACCCCACCCTCAAAAAATAATAATTTTGATTTTAAAAAATATTTTCGATTTTATAAATTATTTTTTACTCTAGTAAAATAAAAGATGTCTCTCAAAAACATTTTTCATTCATAAATCAAACACTAAAAATCATTTCCGGAAAATATTTTCTACTCGCCAACCAAACATGAGAAAATAAGTTCAAAATCTACTTGTTTTTCAGAAAAACATTTTCTAGAAAAACATTTTCCAGAAAACATTTTCCATGGAAAACATTTTTTCCTCATACGAAACACACCCTAAGTTTGACTATCTTGTTTGTCACTCTAAACTGACCCTACATTCCTTTTTTTCTTTTTCACTATTTCTCTATTTATATTTATGTATTTATAGTATTTATTTTCTTCTTGTTCATCATTATCAATTGTTTTTCACTTTCTAATATTTAGCTTCCAATTTCCGTTTCATTTTCTCGTTGACTAACAACCCCCCCCCCTCTGCACCAAGCTAGGGTTTATTCAATTTTTTTTTCTCAAACTATAGAGAAAAACCTTCAAAAATAGAATTTTTATACTGATTTAAGGAAGAAGAAGAGGTTTCTTGATCAGTTGACATGGGTTATGACAGCTTTGTCCCGCTAGTCAAGGCGTAAGTTTCTCTTCTCTGACCCCTTTACAGAGTTAGTATCTATTTTAAGCATATATCTGAATCTTGAAAAATAGGAAAAGGTCGGATTTTTTTGGTTTTTTTTTGTGAATTTTCAAGTGTTTGAGAAGGATAAAGATTCGTTCTTGGAAGTCTACAGAGAGAAACAATAATTGGGTGTTGAGTATTTTGTTGGGAATTTCACTGATTACTCAGATTTCTGTGCTTTTGGTTCATTTTGGGAATATGAGGAATTTTTTGTTTTTGCTGAAGCTGGAGCTGATTTGATTTGGGGATTATATACTGGTGTATATTGCTGTTACAGTTTCAAAGTTTGCAACTTTTGTTTTGGTTCTTGCTTGGGTATCTCTTTTGAATTTGTTAGGATTGGAGACTGCATTTTCTGGTACTTTGTGAATTGTATTTCTGGGTTTTTGTTCAATGGTTGAGATTTCTGGAGGGTTTATTGCAGTGGTGTAAGTGCTGAGGTTTTGTGTTGTCTTTAAGCTTAAAAGACTTTGTTTCGGTTGATGTTCATTGATGGTTTGACGAAGAGGAGCTATTCTAGGTAAAACAACTGTAGAGAAGTATTCAAATGGATAATCCAGATCGTCCTAACAATCGAAGTCTTGATTATTTAGGTGTGAATAAATTGGGGAAGAATATAAAGAAAAGTCCTATACACCAACCCAATTTCAATAATGCAAATAGTGCGAGACAACAAGCTCAACCCCAAGTTTATAATATCAACAAAAATGATTTTCGGAGTATTGTTCAGCAGTTGACTGGTTCGCCATCTCAAGAACCTCAACCTAGACCTCCTCATAATCCACCAAAGCCTCCAAGTATGAGATTGCAAAGGATTCGACCTCCCCCTTTGGCACCAATTAATCGCCCCCGAATTCCCATGCACCCTCCAGCACCAATGCCAGTCCCAAGTCAACCGGCAGGTCCTGCACCTGGTGTTGCATACAATAACAATTTTGTGAGACCTCCTCCTCAATATGGTCAGCCATCTCCTCCCATGTTACCACCCGTTAACCCTGGTGATGCTTGGGCTAATACAGCAGAGTCTCCAATCTCAGCTTACATGCGTTACCTTCAAAACTCGATAATGGATCCAGGGGCTACACAAACACAACTTCAAGGTCCTGCTCATTATCAAGCACATCCTCCATCCTCCGGCTTTCTTCCTAATCCTTCAATGCCACTACTTCCCTCTCCTAGAATGAATGGCCCGCCACTACTTCCTTCTCCTAGAATGAATGGCCCGCCACCACTTCCTTCTCCTAGAATGAATGGCCCACCTCTCCTCCCATCGCCTAGAATGAATGGCCCGCCTCTCCTCCCATTGCCTAGAACAAATGGTCCACCTTCTCTCCCACCCCCTCGAATGAATGGTCCACATCCTCCTTTCCCATCTCCTAGGATGAATGGTCCGCCGCCTCCTCCTCTTCCATCTCCGGGAATAAATGGGCCAACTTTTTTGCCTTCACCCACTTCTCAGTTCCTTTTGCAATCACCCACTGGCTTCTTCAACATGTTATCCCCTCGATCACCTTATCCACTGCTTTCTCCTGGTGTGCAGCGACCTCCACCATTGACTCCGAATTTCTCCTTCTCTCACATGGCTCAGCCTGGAATTTTAGGCCCTGGACCACAATTTCCCCCATCTCCTGGTTATGGATTTCCTATGTCACCGTCAGGATTCTTTTCTATAACAAGTCCAAGATGGAGGGATCAGTAGTGTTAAGGAAAAACTGCTGATTTTGGACAGCTCCAGTGACTGGTATTGGTTTGAGGAATTTCGTGGTGGAAATCTTCTCCATATTGAATCTTTATACTTGATGAGATACAATGTACCCTAGCAAAACGTAAGAGATCTATTTAGTGATTTGCATTTAGTTTTTTTTTTTAATATTATTTTATTCACACACATTGCCATCTTATCTTAGCTCTTTGTGAGTAGAGTCGGTAGCTGATTCATCTCTTTATTCTCTTAGAACTTTAGGCAATGTAGTTAATTAGGCAACTCAAAAAGGGGCTGTAACTTGTTAGATGTTGTTTAAAGTGATCTATATGTAAGGATAAATGCAGGAAAGATTCTTGTAATGTCACATTTGGAATCAAATACTTTGAATTTTCTTCATTTCTTCGCCTTTAATGTGAACAAGTTTTCGTGTTATGATTCCATATTTTGCGCGATTTTATCAATCTTTGCCATCCTACAAATTCTGTGCATGTTTATTCATCTTTCATGCATGGGTTTGTTTCAAACCTGGTGTGCTACGAAACTCTCAGTGCTTACTTTTCTAAACAGACGGGAAAGGAGGAAGGGACAACGGAGAGTGGGGAAGGCGAGAGAAGGGAGGCCTGGCTGGATATAATATTTAATAGCAAGTTTGGAGTGGAAGTGCGTTTTGTCATCTTGTTTGCTATTTGAGTCATTGCCAGAAGTTTGACAAACAATGTTAAATGGCAAACCTAATATGAAAGTTGTTCTATTGAATCTGAAATTTCTCGGTCCTGGTAAATATTTCCTCCATAATCTGAAAATTTTGAGCTTCTTAGTCAGTTCCATGAAGAATCCCCTGTCAATTGTCAAGGGAGAGGAGAAATAGATCCATTTTAGAATCTCCCAACTCCTAATATTATATGTGAGGCAAAGGTTAAAGGTCAAAGGGTGACAAGACGACGAAATGAGAACATAGACATGGTCAGGTAGCCTTTGTACCTCAAAGCATATGGCTCGACTTCAGTGCTGCAGTAAGCTGGGTCTTATTAATAGGTGATATTCTTTAGTGTTCAGTTCCATTAGAACATAGAAAACTATTTACACCGTATTAGATTAGCCTTCTTTTTTTTTTTTTTATAGCAGAACATTAGGTTTCTTGTTTTGGTCCACTTTGGCAATGATTTTTCATGTGTCCATCTTATTATCAGTTCCTAAACACTCATATTCTTGTATTATCATTGAGTACGTATCTATGTTGTACCGGTAGTTGATGAAGCAACATGTATATGGCGGTTGAATATTCACCCTTCTAGACAAGCCTAAGAGTTAAGATATGCTAACTAAAATAATTGAATGTCATAAATGGTTGCACTTTGGAAGTTATTAGGGAGCTCATTTGTATCATTCCTGGCAAATGGAAGTTGGTCAATAGGTCGAAGCCAATAGAAGGTTGGAAATGAACCATGCCCTTGATTTTTGATATGCACAAGAGTGTCAGGCAGTGCCTCTACAATTCTGCTAGAGGTAATATCTGAATGTAGAAAGTGGAAATTTCTGTGCTACAATTAGTTTGGAGTAGTTAGGGTGAAAGCCAATGATTCTGTACATTTAATCGGAAAGCTCTGAAATGCTTACATCTTAAGAAAAATTACTTTCAGAGTGCAATAACATAGTTGATAGCTAATCTGATAGGGTGATAACTTCATTTGAGGGAGCTTATGATTGGTCATCCTTGCAATTACCTTTCTGATCATTCCTTTGAATTTTGAAAGTTCATTGTATTCACTCCTATAAATGCCTTCTACCTCTCATCTCTTCTTATTTTTTGGAAGAATAAGTTTGAGAGATGTGCAAGGTGTAGTGATCTTAAATGGTGTGTGTCGACTAAAAGGAATGGAGGTATTTTGATGGAATCTCAACTCTAAATCACTCATATTTGCTTCATTTATTTTGTTGGACAAACTTTACCCCTGTAGTTAGTATTTTTGGACTTTGTTAGCTCTTTAGTCTTAGCATGATGTTGTTTCAATGGAGCTAATATTTCTTCTTTTGTAAACTTGCGTCTCCTTGATGCCTTCCTAGTGACTACCTTACTTCATTCAAAAGAGGTGTAGTGATCAGCGGTTGGGCTGGGGAGCCTTAGAACAACGGTTAAGTTGTCTCTATGTAACCTATAGGTCACTTCGATATGTGGAATCAACCATTGATGCTTGCATCAGGGTATGTTGCCTACATCACCCCCCCCCCCCCTTTGGTGCGGCCCTTCCCCAGATCTCATGAGAATGCAGGATGCTTCGTGTACTGGGGCTGCTCTTTGGTGATCAGTGGTTGGGTGGCCATTATCATCTCTTTTGAGAACCCAATGTAGCTAAATTTGGTTATGGAATCAGTTCAATATTTTCTGTTTTCTGATTATTTGAGTTGATTCTATAGTTTCGGGAAGTCCTCTGGCTGTCTAGTGAATTTATAATTAGTATTTACTTCTCCATGACATGCAACAACATAGAAAGTGTAATCCCACAAGTGGGATCCAGGGAGGGTGGTGTGCACGAAGCCTTACCCTTACCTTGAGAAGGTAGAAGGTAGAGAGGTTGTTTACGACATGCTTAGTTACAAATATTATCACACAGGCATGACCCTTCTAGGGCTGTATATCAACTCTCTTTAGTTTGCATAGGATTCTTATTGCAGTTCATGATTCATGGGATAAGATTGGTGGATATTAAACTGCTGCCTGTGTCTAGCCACCTGAACATTTCTCATCTCTTGGCTTCTCTTGGCTCTTGGTTTATTTCAGCAGTCTTTGCTGCATTGTGTCTTTCATGAAAAAAACTGCAACTCGTAGCCAATGAAGCTGTTTCTGGTCGCAGGAAACTGAGGTTGCATTACCCCAGAGTCATGGGCGAGAGCTCATATTTGATTATTCATATTCTTCTAGTTTTGTGTTGCTCATAAAGTCGGTTGTAACTCTCCAATATAGTGCCTTTGTACTTGCATGGTTTCCCTTTAAAATTAGAAATCTGTGTGCAAACCTTACTCCTACCACAATCTTGTGAGATAGATAGGTTGCTTTCAATAGACCCTCGGCTCAAGAACATCATGTCAAAGCTTAGAACTTGTATAGTTTAGCGAATTAACTTCTTGAAAGTTGTATAGAGTTTGAATTGTCCCGAGGCTATTGCTTCTTTATTGAGACAGAGAGTTGCTGTTTAGAGATATCACTTCTTCCTTGGTTTTAGGTCATAAATTTGCTATGGTAGTTAAGTAAGTCGACGTGCTTTTGCCTACTTGCACAACTAGCGATAGGAAAATACAGTCAACCTGTTTTATATGAACGATTTACTCGTTTCGATGAACTATTTTTCTGTATTGATATAGAACTACTTGATGTGAATTTTTCTTCATTGAAATTGCTATGAATTTTCTCAAAGTTGGAATACTTTATGTGGTAAGTTGACTCGGGTAATCAAATTGCTGTATGTCTGTTGAGTCTATTTTGAATACAGAAGCGTCAAACCTTAAAAGGAGGACCAATTAGTTACTACAACATGTGTGACATGAACCATTGTATTTATGGAGCCATGGACTATTTATTCAACAAATTAAAAGGAAAGAGGAAAAAAGTGTCGGTGGGAGTGAAGATGAGGTGTGTCGAAGGATAGAGAGAAATGCTACTTCTACAACGTGTTTGTCATATTTCTGTTAGGGAAGTCATCCTAAACTTGTTTTTCTAGAGAAAACATTTTTCAAAAATTTTGATAAATCAATCGAACATGAGAAAATTAAGAACATTTTCATTCTTCCATTTCAAACACACCCCGTGTCTTCTTGTACTTTCAAATTCTTTGATTCAAACAATACGAATCAACATGGGTTATGGTGCACTGATGGTAGTGTTTCATCCTTAACCAAAGGTTTCGAGTTCGAGCTCTGGGTATGGAGATAATCCTGTTGGGAGCATCACCCCTGAATGGGTCATGTAGTAATTAAATCGAAATTCCAATATGGGCTCCGGATAAGTGGAAAAAAAAAACAATATGAGAGGATGGATCATTCATGATATTAGTGTTGGTTCTGGATAACTTCACATCTTTTTGGAACTACTACTGGCATATACTACTATTATATTATTACATGTTAAGTGTTTATTAATTATATTCAAACATTTTTCCATTGCATAAATTATAGAAGTTCCATTGCGGATTGAATAATACTAGTGGTGGTGTCCATGTTAGCTTCGAATCATATTACATATTTTGATTAATTTTATAAAAATACATGTCTTCTATAATTTTGTTTTATATGTGGGTTTATGTCTGTACAACATAAGTGAATTCATTTAACACAACTTTGTTTGAGTAATTTTATAGAAAAAATCTAAGTTAATATGATTTTGTTGATACAAAATAAAATTAAAAGCTTTATTATATAATTTCTTATAGTTGAGTAATTTTTTGAGATTTTCTCTTTTCTCAATTAGGCAATTGGTTAATAGTTACTTCCTCCGTCTATTTTATTCATGCAATATTGATTTGACACTCATTCAAGAGAAATAAGAAATGATTTGATTATATCACTTAATAATAAAATAAATAAAACAAAATAATAAATTATTTTTTAATTTTTAACATTGAATAAATAAAAATAAAAATTTAATTTTTAATATAATAAAAGAATAAAACTAGACGATTGGAAGGAGCGATAAAAGGTAGTTTTTAAATACTTGTATGTAAAAAGAATACTATTAAAATTTCTTTCTTAGAAGAGGCACATACTATAAAAACAGCTGAAATTACCAAATATTGAAGAAAAAAAAACTTTTGGTTTTATTTGGTGTGCGATGGATTAATTATAAATTATGAGAAGGGGCACACAATTCAAAACATATATTTTTGCTCCTCAGTACTTTTAATCTTCACAGTGCTTTGTCAGTCAGTCTTCAGCATGGGCCTTTAATTTCGACACCTATTTGATGAGCTACTTTTATTGTTTTGATTAAATTTTTATTCGAAATCAAACTTAATAAATATTATAATTTTATTTTGCTTTGATCTGAAATTAGGTTAAACTGATTATTTTAAGACTCATCAATATGATGGGCTACCCAGTCAGAATAGTGTTAAATTTGACAAGATTAAAAAATGAATTAATGAGAAGATATGGTAGTTAGGAGGATAATTCTTCATTGGTAGAAAAGTCAAGATAGCATCTTTTGTAGGTGAAATTTAGGTGAATCATAAATTGGTTTCACAAGGTAAATCTTGACATTTTTGAAATATTGTGATGTCATGGATGACATCAATAAGAAGAATTCACTCCTATAAATAGGTAGCTCCTAATTCATTCGTAACACACCTCTCACTTGTCTTCTCATCTCCAAAGGCATTTGTTCTTCTTTCTCTCTTGTAGTATTTCACTTGTACTCTTTTGGAGTGAAATAAATATTGGTTGGTTGTGTCTGAGGACTAGGCAAAAGAAAACAAAAGTTTGCCGAACCTCGTTAATTCTTGGTGTTCCTTTTGTTGTTGTCTCATTTACTATTTATTAGCTACATTTAGATATAGCAGTTGTGATTCTATCACTCTCTATATATTTGGCTTCCGCAACAAATAGTCAATTTCAAAAATTATGTGAGCTCCAAAATGGGTTGGATCGATCTATATTGAGGCATAATAGTATTTTTGATCCGTCAATTATAGATAATTTAAAAAAAAATATTAGCCCTTATAATAAAGTACATTTAACCTTTTACTAATTGATCTCTGTATGATTGTCACTTTAGGTAGGAAAATATGTTATACTTTGGATTATTTTTACTATCAAAATTCAAAGATGAAGTAATAATATAAGTGTAATAAAACATATATGATTAAGTAGTGAACTGATTGATAATCATGATAAATTGCAAAAATTAATAGTATACGTTTCAATTAGTTGAAGGTCAAATATATTTAATTAAACACCATAAAATTAAAACAAAAATTTATCAATAATTAAGGAATAAAAAATTGTGTTTGTAGTAATTTTCCCTTTTGAATTCTAATTCATGCAATTTTACATTTGTGTTAATTTAAACCATTAGTTTAAATGAGGAAGTCGCATCTTACCTTATAAAGAAATTTAATGGAATTAGAGTTGGGGAGCAGTGGTTGAAAAGATACAGAGAAAGAGAGCGTATACTATTTGTATATGTAATTATATACTTTAATAATTTTATATATTTTATATATACCAAATACTATATCAAAAAACAAAAATACTTAAAATCCATATCATAATATTATAATAGTGGATTTGTGGTATCAATTTTTATTTTATTTCAATATGATAAATTTAATTTCTATCGTACTATGCTTACTCCTTATAAGTACTACCAGAAATTAATAATTTCTCTCGCCTTATTGTGGGCTTGTGACCACTGCACTTTTTGGAGCTATTTATTTAATTCATTCGTTTCAATTTATTTCTCCTACTTTAATTAGTTTGTTTAAAAAATATATTTTTCTTTTCTTTACATATCTTTAGTTTCAGCTTTAATTTCCACATGCATGTTTAAAATTATTGAATCAAAGGATACTTCGACACATATAATTAATTAAAATCATAAAATTCAAAATTATTTTTTATTTTTAAAATTTTGTATCAAGTGGAATAATTTGTTTTTTTCTTTGGTATGAAATTACAAAGAGCATCAAATGATGGAGGCAGAGATTCTTTTCTCAACCCACCAAACATTTCTCCTTCCTATATTTGGACCTTTCTAGCATTTCCACTTTTATAAGTTCCTTTATTCTCTCCTAACTTTCTAAATAAAATGTCTAATTCATAATAAGAAAGACACAAATATGTCATGAAACTTTTAAAAAAGGCTTATTTATGTAATCAGTTAAAAGTTTAGCTCATTTATGTCATTACTGTTATAGAAAAGGCTCATGCATGCCATTATTTTTTAACGGTGGTTTTGCAAAATCATTTTTGACACGTGGCCAATTATAATTCGGCCACGTCATCAATTTTTTTAATTAAAAAAAATCAAAAAAATAATAATTTAATTTTTATTTAGAATTTTAATTTTTTTATTTAAAAAATTGATGATGTGGCCAATTATAATTCGGCCACGTCATCAATTTATTTTTTAAAAAAAATAAAAAAAATTAATTCATTTTTTTTTCCAGAATTATGATTTTTTTATTAAAAAATTTGATGACGTGGCCGAATTATGAATGGTCACGTGTCAAAAATGGTTTTGCAAAATCACCGTTAAAAAATAATGGCATGAATGAGCCTTTTCTTTAACGGTAATTGCATAAATAAGCCAAACTTTTAACTGATGGCATAAATGAGCCTTTTTTGAAAGTTCGATCACATATTTGAGCTTTTTCCCTTAATAATAAGTAAAAGATCAATTGCTTTCCAATTTTCTTAGTAATTTACTTTGTGATGAATTTATAAACCATCTAAAGCGGGGCTAGAATTTGAAATTTAATTATTAATTTTGAATTTATCATTGTATGTATAGTTCATTTGTACTTTAATACAAGACATTAACAAAAATGATAAAAATTTCGAACTCATCATAATACTATAGCTCCACTCCTACGAATAAGAAATGAAAAAAATTAACAAATTAAGTAAGAGATTCCTTGGAAATATCTTCCATATCAGTTTAATTTATGAGTCAAAAATCAAGTCAGAGATTACTAGTTGTTTTACTAAGTGATTTTCGATGAGGATGAAGATTTCTTAGCTTAACCCAAACGTTTTCGAACCAAATTTGATGTAAATACTAAAAATATTTGTGCGACTTAACTATTTTCTCTCATAATTTGTACCACATTTTTCTCCTAGTGCCAAATAATATACTCCTCAATCTTCAAAAGTGGAAGCAAAATTACCCCCACAAAGTATTATAGGAAGGTCCACTTCTAGGTACCTATTTCTCCCTTTTTTTTAAAATAAAATAAAATTATTAGTATCTTTAATCATTCCTAAATATAGTCAAGTTGTATTTTTGGCATGAATATTGACCTTTGGCCTACATGAAAGATGGAGTCACTTGGTCTTTAATTTTAATTTATCATGTCAAGTGGTTAGTGTTCCTCAAGTGCTTTACAAAATCAATTGATGTCCTTTCAATTACCCACTATGTTGTTGGTATAATTTGAAGTTGATTTTGCTTGTTCTTAAAAAGTACTAGTAAAATTTACATGCCCTCCCAAATTTTATTTATTTATTTTTAAATAAAACATCAAAAATATTTTTTAATTCAATTATCATGAAAGACGAAATTATCTCAAGAGTATATATTATAATCCAACATCCTATATAGATATATAGATAATATACTAATGTTTTGATATAAATTTCATACAGATTTTACCTAATATAAATTTCACATTGATTTGACCTAATAACAATGACTAGATACGAATTAAACGTAATTTTAATTTTAACACAAAATTAGTATTAGGAGATATATAAATATAATCTAAAATTAAAAGGGATAATTGTATATAATAGCAAACTAATAACCTAAAATAAATGGAGTAGCTACGGTTTGATTTAATTGTGCTCCATAGCAAACGTTTGCCAAAGTTTGCCAGTCGCCTCTCTCCCAAAAATCTCGCTCGCCACTCTCCCTCTGCTCGCCTCTCTCGCTTTATACTCATAAGTGTATAAATTGTATTTCTGTTTTGTATAAAGCGAGAGAAAATTGTATATACACATGCAAAAACATATGTCTTCGTGCTATACACTTAATTATACAATTTACAAGTATTTTACTTCGATTCAATTGTAGACAAATGCAAATTTTATACAAATATTGCAGCGAAAAAGGCCAACGAATTATACAATTGCGAATTATATAATTGCACTGAAATACAATTTTCTCTCGCTTTATACAACAGAAGTGTATAATTTGTGTTTCTGTTTTTGTATAAAGCGAGAGAAAAACATATATATTCTTCCTATATACTTATAATTATACAATATACAAACATTTTACTTCGATTCAATTGTATGCAAAGCAAAATTTATACAGATATTGCATCGAAATAAGCAGTGAATTATACAATTGCGCATTATACAATTGCAGTGAAATAGGCCAACGAATTATACAATTGCAGCGAAATAGGCCAGCGAATTATACAATTTAGGTCAGCGAATCATACAATTGTATATGTATAGCGAGGCCAGCGAATTATACAATTTAAGCCAGCGAATTATATAATTGTATATGTATAGCGAATTATATAGTTATATATTTGCTATGGAGCGCAATTATGCAAACTCTGCTATAGCATACAAATATGAATTTTTTGTTTGCTATATGTGAAAGTTTCAATATCCAAATCTCGATAATCAAGCCACTCCTAATTACGTTTCAAATATGAGTGTTGTATCAAATAGGAATAGTGTATACATACGAGCAAAAATATATTTAGTATGGAGTCACACAATAAAGTCTGAGAAAGATTAAATATATGTAGTAATGTAAACACACCTATCTCAAAAATAAAATACAACAAATATTTTCGATAAGCCTAAAAATTACATCATTTTCAAAAAGAAATCCCTATAGAATTGGGGAGTTTTTTTTTTTTTGGGGGAAGTGTATGAATGAGTCCATCTTTATTATATAATAAAGTTTTATCCAATCAAATGGAGAACATAGATATTATTCAAGAAAATGATTTGAGAAATATAAGTCGAATGATGAGTAAGCAAGTAGAATGTACTCAATTGTTTTGACTATTCATATTGAGTATAACACAGCACATTACATATCAACTTTATGTGAAAAGCTTGTTACGTTATTCAGGATTTGTGCCCCCACCAATCTCTTCATCCATTTTTTTTGAAAGGATAAATATATTCCATTTCCTCCACAATCTTTAACATGAAATGGAAAGGACATCTTCGATTCTGCGCGAAATATTTACATTAAATTAATAAATGCATAATATTAATATATATTTATGTATTGTCAAGAGAATGATACTATGTTTGTAATTCAACATGTCTTACTTTACCATAGGCAATTAGTTAGGTCAATATGTATTTTTATCATTCATAATATATAAATATGATTCTTAACTTGTCTTTAGCATATAAATATTTTTCAATTTTGAGTGTGTAGAAATAGACACTTAAACTTGCATAAAATTGAACAAGTAGACACACATGTCCTATGCATAATGCACGTAGGACGCTACGTACGACACCAAATTTATGTGTAAGGTGTAGAATGAATGTGTTCGTTTGCTTAATTTTGTACCAGTTTAAGTGTCTTCTTGTTCACACTCAAAATTAAAAATTATAATTATCAGTTCACGCTAAATTAAATATCATATTTATATATCATATCTTTTTATTATGTTAATATAGTTTGATATAAATGTTCGATAAAATAAATTGGGTTACCTATTCTCATTAGGTAGTGATCTAAGGTAATATTGACTTTTTCGTTGGTCCATTACTTGGTTAAATTTGCTCTCTAGAGGCTCTAGATCATGTATTATAAATATATATTGTAACCAAGTGGTAGAGAAATAGTTTACATTACCAATAATGAGAGGGGCATAATGGTTGATGATATGATTATACGATAAAAAGATCAAATCATCACTAGGAAAATAGTGAAAGTTTAAATTGCCTATTAATTAAATTGTTAAGATTCAAAAGAAAATACTAATACTAAAAATCTATGATTCTTTCACGAATGTTTTCATGAAGCAGTAATGATAATAAAAATTCGTCAAAAATAATGCCCAACGAGTACATTTTGTTAGAACAGAAATAAGTAAGAAATTCTTTCATTTCTAGTAGTGTATATTTTTTGTTACACATTATTAAGCGCATTTAAATCACAGTGTCTATTATTCTATTCGTCTCAAATTATTTATTATTAAAAAAAAACTTCTTTTTCATGCACCTCGAGAAAAAATACTAAATAATCACCAACTACATCTTATGAAATCTGGAAAATATGGCAGTGTCGATTCTGCAGAAATTTGAAAGCATTGAATTTGTCTGAAAAAACTTAAAGAATTTGCTTAATTTTTTCAATAATTTGCAAAGCAATAAATTAAACAAACTATAACAGAGAAAATATCATTGACCAATGTGAGAGGTTATTTACACATGTCAAAGCTTTTTGACACGTGTCTTGACTAGGCTTAGAATGTGACACGTGTCACATTTTACTGATTAACACGTGTCATGTTCTAATTGAGTGACTATTTTTTATCCACTTATAAATACTTCATTACGTATTAATCTAAATATTTATCCTCATTCTAATTTGTTTTAATCTTGAGAAAACACTCAACATTTACCTAAATAAAGTTGTTAAAACAATGCCTAACACTCTGTTTAGACGTTTGTTATATATTGTTTTATAATGTACTATATTATAATATTTTACTATATATAATATTTAAATAAATTATAACACTCTTATTATGATTTAATTGTCACCTAATGTAACATAGCAACAATTTACTACTAATGAAGGCAGATGCTTCCAGAAAGTCAAATATAAAATATATTTAGCGCAGTGTCTAGTTTAATTTTGCCAGAAATGCACATGCAATAATTGCTAAAATATGATTTCTCAATATGCTTCTGTTTAATAAACTGTCTAATAATTCCAAGACATTATAATTAAACCCATATGAATACAGCTTGGTACCAATCCCATTATCAGGATACCTGTTTGATATGAAAATCTTTAAATTGAAAAAAATAATAATACAATTTTGTAAAGTTAATCGAGTCTGAAAATCAATTAAGATTATTCATTAAGCTAAATTAAAGTATAAGTAGAACAACAATATTATATAGTAATTGCGAAATAGCAGACAAAATTTAAGATTTTTAAGTGATTAGTGAAATTGCTTTGTTAATCACAATACACATGCTTTATTCTTAAAAATTACCCAAACCTTGCGTTGCTATTAAGTATCTACATGTCAGATTTATGTAGCAAATTAAGCAAACACGTATTTAATCCACTTAACAAAGACGCATAGTTTAGAAAAAGATGATGATCTATCGTATACGTTGAATTTTTTCTTGCAAATGCTAATGTGCGTAAATTAGCCTGTTTCAATTTAAATAGATTTTCAAGTGTTCAGTGTGCAGATAAGCTAATCTTTTTAAATATATCACCGTCTTTAATTATATATATTAATTTCAATAAATTGTAAAATTTTAGAGTTGTTCTGATTGAGATTGATGCATATAATTAAAGAACATGTCATATTTTATGTAATTAACTTACTCAATAGATATTTAAAAATATGTGTATACCATTTACCTAATGTGATTCACATACATTGAACAAACATTTGCTACTCTGTCTGTTGAGAAAAATAATATAACTGAAAGCACTTTGATTTGAGCTTTCCATTTTACTATAATACATGAAACATTTTATCATCATATGAATATAATAATATTTTTAAGATTACAAATTTCGTTATAGTTACATAAATACTATGATATATTCTAAATTATAAAAAAAAAAGTTATTTAAATTTTATCTCCACTCAAAATAAATTTATTTACGTAAGTTATAAACAGCCACTTCCAGGCCAGCTTAACATAATACTTTCACTATAACAATATTTATTTATTTATTTGTTGAAAAAAAATAGTTGCTTCGTTGTCCATTACTACCTCATTAACTATTATGTGATTGGAAGAAAATTATTCATTGAAAAGACCCCACATCATAGCATTGACTATATTAACATGTCAATGTACTCTCTCTGTTCAATTTAAGCATCTGCCCACATAATTAAAAAGATAAATTAAATTTTTGAAATTTTATGACTTTATACTAAAAATAGGTGTAATTATGTTTTCTTAACTCTTGCTCTTAAACTTCTAAGTGAAAATATTGATATATATAAATATTCATAGAGGAAAAATAGTCTTGGATTAAAAAAAATGATCTATCTTATTTGATTATCATGTTTAGATAACTTATCTCATCATTTTATAATAATAATGAATTAGTTATTTCATATAAATGATGAAATAAGTTATTTAGAATAATTAATCTGCGGATAGCTTTATTTTAAGTTATTACTATAAGAAAATACTTACTTTATTTATTGGGTTTGTGACCTTTCTTGATTGGTACATACAAGAATCTTGGGGGATGGTGGGCACAATAGAGTAGGATTTGGCTCTACATTTTATATTACCCTATGGGGACACTCCATAGTACTATACTTTTTTTTTTTTTTTTAATAATTAGAGGAGGCAAAAGAGGACCCTCTCATGTAAATTCATTCATCAGCTCTTTTGCTGAATATAGAATTATGATCAGAGGAACACAAAGAACTTGCTGGAAATACACCCCCCACCCCTCTACTCAAAAGAAAAAGTGTCCAATAGGTTGAAGTATATTGTAATTTTATTTTTTAAAAAAGATATTGAAATAAAATCAATCCTAAATAGGTTGAAGTATATTGTAATTTTATTTTTTTATTTAAAAACATTGAAATAAAATCGATCCCGAATAATTAACGTGGAAGACCATTCTTCTCTATCACAAAAGATAGTGACTCTCATGTTATGTCCTTGAAGTTTGAACTACACCTGCCTATGTTGTGCTTTGCTTTCTTTATCTCATGTATTAGTTGTTCATATTATTAAAAAATAAATATTTTTTATTATTTAATAGTTTATAAAATTAAGATAAAATTAATTAATTTTGTTTCATTTTATTTTTATAGTTATTTCTTTGTAAAAAATATAGATAAGTTTATAAAAAATTTGAAAAGTCTTTTAAAAAGTAAATGAGTAAAATTATTGATTTTTTATTTGTAATTTTATAAGAGGCATGTAATGAAGAAAATAAACGACTAATATAAGATGGAGAGAATACTATCCACTCTGAGCATTATCCTAAAACAATTTCTCCTGTCTATTTTTTATTCTGCTTTTAGATGTTTTTCTTAATTCTCTTTTCCTTTTTGGGTATTAATTTCCTTATATTGCTATTTAATTTAGTATCTTTACATTTAGCCGCAAAATGCTTTTCCTAAACAAGTTCTATAGAGAAGTAAACCTTGTTTATTTGGTAACATAACTAATTTATATTGCTGTTAAATAAAGTAAAGTTGAAATAAAAAAATAACATTTTTTGGAGTGTTCTGATTTCTGAATGAATTAAAATTTTGTCAGTTATATTTGATGAGAGTCATGAAAAAGTAGGAATTTATATTTTAAGTTGTAACTTTTGTAATTTATGCTATTTCGATATATATATTTTTGAATTTTGTTTAATTTTAAAGATACAATTGAACGTTTTTATTATTCTAGTTAAATTTTTTTTTTTTAAGTTTCTTTCAAATGAAATCGATAGAATATTTAAATATATGATAGAAGTTAAAACGATTCAATTTTTACAAATTTAAAAAACTAAAATTATTCACGAAGTATATTTAAGCAACTACTTTTAACCATTATTTGGAATCCAAACAAGTACAATAATAATTTTCTAAGAACTTTTTTTATTCCAAAACAGTCAGCAAAACACAAATTGCTCTTCAAATAGTTAACTTTAAGAAAAACTTTTCAGAAAATATTCTTGAAAACACTTTAGCAGGAATATATGTGCAAAAAAGTCCTTAGAAATATCCAAATATACCAAAAAAATTACAAAAACTCCATAGCATCGAGTCATCAATTATATACCTTTCTAAATATAAATATGCCCTATATTAAATCTTAAATATACTTAAGGAGCAAATTTTATTACATGACCCTTAATTTGTTATACTCTCCAACAACTATATCTATAACTTTGAGTGTGCACAGGTAGACACATTAAACTTGTATAAAATTAAACAAGTAGACACACGTATTTTGCATGACATAATACAGTTAGGACATTACGTTGAACACAAAAGTATCACGTAAGGTGTCATGCAGAATGAATATATTTATTTATTAAATTTTATATAAATTTAAGTGTCTACTTAAACACACCCAAAATTGAATGTCACAGACTATCCATCAAATCAATAGTGGGCCCTAGGGAAACGCAAGTGGATTCACTCCAAAAATATTTTGAAATTTTTGACTCCGTCAATAAACTGAATTAGGTAGGTTGATGTCAGATACAATAATTCATGTATGATTAATGGAGTATCAATATTAACAAAGTGATTGGTTGACATAAAAAAAGGAGCAAAGAAAGTTACTTCAAACACACGTTAGGAGCAAATAATTGGTGAATGGAAATGGACAAATAGTTACTATATGTGGAAACAAAAATAACTGGAGAAATGATCCAATCAAAAGCACAAACTTAACATATATGCCACATAAAACGTACTCTACTCAATTGACGATCAACAATTTCATAACTCATAGTATAATCCTAATCTATAAAAAAATAAAAAATCTTTACCTCAAAGATAAACGGTGAAAATTTAATTACCTTTTCTATTAATCCATTGTCAAACACATAAACCCCAAAAACAATAGAAAGAACAAGTAAGAAAAATAAAAAAACAAATAAAAAGGAAAGAGAACAATTTTTTTATTTTTTTTAGTTTGGATAAATCACATATATCACCTGTGACTCGCATCACTAGTATCACCACTACCATTACCGGCTTCACGTGCCAATGTTTCAGTAACAGAAGCCAATTTCTGAAGGTTCAATTTCACAACTGTATCAGCGAAAAGGCGTGTATCTTCCTCCGTATTCCCTTCCGGTACATCTACAACATACGATTCCAAAACAATCGTCCAGATCTCTCCGTCGCGTTCGAATCCATGCACCGTCGTAACTGAATGGTAATTCCTCAACCGGTGTTCTCCGCCAATGATACTAAATCCGGTGACGTGCCGGTCATCGTCCAATAAATCTAACCGTTCGGTACTGGTAGCGGCCGGTAAACCGGAGATGACGGTGACGTCACGGGTGGATCCGACGGTCATACGGAAGTCTTCACCTACCGAACAGCTTTTGATGAAGTGTTTGTACGTTTGTGGCTTGTCGAACCGGCGGACGACGGTCCAGACGGTTTCGACCGGCGCGTGGATTCGCTGCGCGAGTAGGGAAGAGCATTGGCCCGGGTTGATTCTGTATGAATGGAACTCAGCGATAGATGAGCTTAGCTCTTGGAATTCTTCCGGAGTTAAACCGGGTGGAACCGTTAAGTGGTGAGTTGTAATTGTTGATGGAGATGAACCGGTTTCGGAACCCGGTTCAGATCGTTGATGAACCGGGTTATCTAATGACGTTTCCGGCTTATCATCCATTGAAGAAATAGAGAGAGGAAGGAGATTGAAGAAATGGAGATGGAGAAAGCGAGAGACTTTATTTGTTTATATATATCCGTAAGATAATGGGAAAGAAAAGGGCAAAATAGGAAAATCAAAGTGTTTAAAAATATTTAAAATAAATATAAATAAAATATATAAGTAAAAAGATATTTTTTTCTTTTATGATATAAGCTTAAGCTTACATTATATAATAAATAATATTTACTTGTTTAACTTTATACGAACTATTAATATGATAGTTTTACTCACATTGTGTAGGGAATATCTAGTGTAGTCTTTAATGTGGTAGCCTCAAGTCAGAGTTGTACTATTCTCTTATTATAAATACTAATTGTGGGGTGGAGGAAAATTTGTCACATAAAAAATTAAAAAAATAATGAAAAGCCATGTGGGTTCCTGCCATTGCCAGCTCAGCCAGCTGCAAAGTCAAGCCCAGAATTCACTCTTTTTTTTGGTTCAATTTAACTATTTCACAAGTCAATCGCATTAATTATCTTAGTTTACTTATTTTAATTATTTGCTTGTTTCTGTTTTATTTTTAGAAGAAAAAAAACATTTGAAAATTGGCTTCAAATAGTACATTTTTAATTATTTGTTTATTTTTTTTTATAATCGTTCATAATTATTTGTCTGCTTTCACAAGTTAAGAAAAAATAAAATAATTTTACTTATTATACCATTAATTAATTATTTGAAAAAATAAAATTTTAAAAATCTTAAATTTTTAATCTATTCATTTTATAATTAATAGAGGTAAAATAATAAATTACTATATCAATATTATTATTTTTATATGTATGTTAATTCAAAAGTAGATAGTAATTAGAGACAGGAGTACAAAATTTCTACATGACAAACTCCTTTTCACTTTAGGATATAATAAAAATGCACTTCTTCTACTATTGATCATACAGGGGTCGTTTAGGCAGTTGGTTAAACTTAGGTTAGTGTAATTAATAAGAATTTTGGTTATAAGAAAGTGTATGTATTATTTATGTCGATATTAATTATATAGAGTTTAGTTATTTATGTTTTAGTTATTTTAATATTTATTCTACATAAAAATAATAAATATATTTTTTCATAAGAGAAAATGGTATTTTTAGTCCCCTATATTAAAGCTAATTTCTTATTTTAGTCCTTATGTTATCTAACTTATCACTATTGACCTTCAATTATATCAAGTGAGTGATTTTAATCCTTCAACTAACAGATTCAAAAAAGTTAACAGAAAGTTCATTGCTAAAAGAAGTAATTCGAGTACTTTAAAGTTATTGCTTAAGAAAATAGAAAAAAATTTAAAAAAAATCATTCGCCGCAAATCTCTCGTTCGTCGGTGTAAGAGGGAGGTTTAACGCCTATCTAGTTGGTTTTGTTGAAATTGTAGCTCAGATTGATGAGCTTGTTCTTCAAGATAGAGACATGGAAGACTTAGCTTGTTTTTCAAAAAGAGAGAATTAAAATGTATCCGAATTATCCTTTTTAGCAGTGAACTCTCTGTTAATATTTTTTGAATCTGTTAGTTGAAGGATCAAAATCACTCACTTGATATAATTGAAGGTTAATAGTGCTAAGTTAGATTACACAAGGACTAAAATAAGAATATATCCTTAACACAGGGACTAAAAATATCGTTTTCTCTTTTTCATAATTTATATATGCATATACATATTTATATATATATATATATATATATATATATTATGCGAGTTTCTAAATAATAAGTTAAACACCATATTAATTTTATATCTTCATGATAACTACCTCCAAAAACTACCAAATAGGATATTATATATAAAATTTAATACTCATATAACTCACCTCAAATTAACTACCGAACAATCCGCCCGTACTTCATAAATAACTTTTTAAATACGTATGCTCATTGATCACCTTTTATTTGAGAGTGAATGTATTATTGTTATGTTGGTGCGTGTTCAATCGAATAAATAACTTTTAATGTAGAATATGAATTTATATATAAACTATATTTACATTTCAATAATATAAACGCGAATCTAAAATTTTAAACTTTAATAAGTTCGATATTAAAAATCTCAAAATTTAAACCTTATAAAATTTTAATCTTGATTTTATGTTTTCTTTTATCATGTAATCACCTACATATAGAGTCTGCCAAACTCATTCACTATGCTACTTTCTGTTTAATATATAAAAATAAATAAAAAGAGATCATCCTCGCCAAACCCTTGACATACCCTAGTTGGCTTGGATTTAATTAGTTCCCTTCTTTTTCTTAATCTTTATAATTAATTTTATAATTAGCGCTATAAAAGACAAAAATTAAAATCATCTATGTTAGTTCATTGTTAAATTCCTCATGGTTACTAGTAAATTTGATAATCTGTCGTTAAATAAGATTAGCAATGAATTTTACTATTTAACTACAATATTAATTTGTCTCTAATTTACATATTTTTTGTTGTGCATTGTGAGTGATATTCATTAAATATTGGGAGAAGTTTTGAAAAACACGCTAAATTTAATGCAAATTAGTAGTTTCATAGATACATCATGATCTATCACATGACATAATAAGTAATCTTAAATTTTTGTAGGAGCATGAAGTCTTAATAAAAACCCAAGAAAACTGTTGAAAACATTCCTAAACTTGACGAGAATTTAAAGATATATTTCACTCATATTCTAAATTGAGTATATATTTAAATTCAACTATCTAGATAAATGAATATTTTTAAGACTGTCAATGTGAAATAAATATTTTCGTCTCTTTGTAGAATTATAGAAAAGGGTTGGCGTCCACGTCACTCCTTGGATGCTCCAGCTAGGCAAACCACCTTTAGCTTAATTATCCAGTACTAAAATTGCACAATAAATTCCAAATAATAAATAAATAAAAAACAGCATAAAAGTATTGAACTTTTCCCTTCATCCAAAAGCTACTTAATTATAATAATTTATAATCAGCAAATAAAAAAACTAGGCCTTTGGAATCGTTTCCCCATAGTGATTAACTTTGGCCGTAAATTTTAAGAAAGACTGGAGAAAAAAATACAATATCTTCATCCATTAAAAGTATAATAATTTTCCAATGTTTTGTTTGTTCTTTTTCTGTATTTATATATTAATATTTTTTATTTTTTTGGCTTCGAATTGGTTCTTGTCCATCCCTTTTTCTTTGACTATGTAAAAAAGTGAAGAAGGAATATTCATTTTATTCTTCATATATTAGTTTCATGTTATAAAAAAATATCAATACAAAAGTAATTTAATATAATTATTCTTATTATTTATTAAATATAATTCAACACTATTCTATTTTTTACTACATTAATTTGTTTTTCTATTCATCAAGAATTAAAGTGAAAATAATAATAGAGTATATTTTAATTTCTATAAAAATGACAACTATTTTGGATTAATTATTATTACTCCCATAATAGTGGTGTTTTTTCAAAATCAAACTTTGTTCTGGTCCACTTGCATTTCCCTAAAAGAAAATAAGAAATGAAGTGGATATCTAACTATAATATTATGACTATTTAAAAAAATAAATTGAAAAGAGATCGATTTGAGAAATTAATACTTAATGAGATGGATAAAACATTGAATTTTTATTTTGTCTTTCTCATCATATGCTAAAGTGAAGAATTAAAAAATGATTTTTCTTTTTTTATTGTAGACTAAAAAAAGTACGATAACTAAAATGAAGGTAAAAGATAGAGTTTAGGGCCTTATTTTATATTATTAGGATATGTTGTATTATTAGATCGATTTAGCCGGCCTGAATAGTTAATTATAGTCAAGATATTTTCTTCTTTTTCATTTGCTTACTATTCAATTCCCTTGGTTGAGAATTAATACAGGCTACATTTGCTGCTGAAAATTAGGATTATTGGTATATGAAGTAAAAACTTGGACGTTATTTAGAGGATAAAGACAATTAGGTCAAGTAACGTTTAATGACTTTATAGATTTATGGCATGTGTACTGTATAATAATTTATAATTGAGATTGATTTAAATTTTATATTGATCTTAATAATAAAAATAACAAAACGTCAATTATTTTATTTTTTAATACTATCAAATAAAACAATTAAGTGTACCCTAGTTAATATATTCAAGAAAAAATAAGAGTGACGGAAATATGTGGACTTCCCGACCTTTTTACCAGTCAAACCTTATACTTATAGTGGATTTTTTATATTATACTAATTTTAAAGAATTCGACATTCTTAAAAAAATTTAATATATTTTTATAATTATTTGAAAACCTCCAATTAAGTACTTTTTTTTAAAAAAAAATTGTATTATCATGTTCTTTAGTTGAATTATTATTTAGAACTCAATTACGTTTTTAAGTTTGATATATTCTTGGAGATTACTTCAGAATTTGGAGAAAGCATGTGTGAAATTACTCCTGAACAAGTTTGTCGGGTAAAAAGTCGGAAAGTTTGCATATTTTCGTCAATCTTAAATTTTTTTCTTGAAAATATTAGCTTAGGTACACATAATTGCTTTATTTGATAGTTTTAAAAATAAAAAAGTTGACAACTTTGTTATTTTTATTGTTATAATTAATGAGTATATAATTTAAGTAGATCTCAATCATAAATTATTATATAGAGCATGAATCTATATATGACCATTGAACATTACTTGACCTAATTATGCTTGACTGGATCGATTATCCTTATTTTGGTGTCCAATTTGTATTGAGACGTAATTAAATTTATTTGCCTATGAAAATTTTAAATTAAGACGAAAAATGTTTCTAAATAAAAATGAGAATTTGATTATCTTAATTAATTTTTATTGTTCATTTCCCTCAATAAAAAGCTTTATTTAAATATTTGACATAACAGAAAAATAATGTGAATTCTGCTTTTTACTCTTCCCGATATCCTTTTATTTTATCATTACATAAAGTCAGTAACACATGAGATTTCTTCAGCATAAAGCAATCATCAACGAGTTAAAATTTTAAGCTTATTGATTTTAAATTTTAGAAAAAGAAATAAATTAAATTCGTCATAATTTTTTTAATATATAGATATAAAGTATAAACACAAAGATAATATTAAAGTTATCAAATTTTATTAAATCTGGCTCCAAATTCTAACGCAATCCATTTTATCGTTGTTGCTAAATAATAATATTGTACGAAATAGTGACGTATAATATTGAACAGAGTATGTAGTTGCTAGAACATAAATTATTGCCAATAAACATCAACATTAGTTTCTTATATTTTTTATTTTAGAAGGTGCGGTCATGTATGACAAAGTATACAAATATAATATTGACTTAATTAAGTGAACTAAATTGATCCACGGAGATTAATTAATATAAGCAGAGTATTTTAGGATAACTGTTTTAAATTTTGGAGAAGAAGATGAAGTGTTGGGTCTTCTAAAAATGAATACGGATTAATGAGTATGATTATAAATGAAATTGAATCAAATTAGATGTAAACGATTAAAAATAATGCCACATCTTCAATTAAAATAGTCATACTGTTATCCATGCCACATCAACTTCTGTTGAAAAGAGGGGACCTTAAGGGTTTTTTTAAATCCAAATTGGTAGATTAGAGTGCATATTTGATTTTTTTTTTAAATAAATAAATAATAGAGACTAGGCATTTTTTATTCAAAAGGTTGAGTAAGATCATTTTAAGCCATTTTTAATACGTTAAGGATAATTCTGTTTCAATACGTTAAGGATAATTCTGACCATTCTCTTTCTGTCTATCTCAAAATTTTATGATGAGTGCAAATTAAAATAAATCCAACCGAAGTAATTTCAATTCGGAAGATTTTCTTATTCCTAAGAAAGCAAAGAACAGATTTAAGCAAAAATATTGGGAAAAATTAGTAAAAGTTAGTAAACTAGTCACAATTCCTACCTTAATTAGTAAAAATATTTATACTTTAAAATATTTATTCAAAATGTCAAAATGTCAATATTTTAAAAATAATTTGTATCCAATTACTATTATTTGTCTTTTTTTTTATTTCTCAAAACAGTCCAACATTAAATATATTTACTACCTATTTAGACTTCTTCTAGACTTTAATACCATTAAATTTATTTCCATCTTTAAGATTTTCAAATTTTTTTCTTTTTTACTATTTTACCAATATTCTCTCTCATTGTTGAAGAAGAACTAATTACTCAGGTTCATATCAATTTGTTCAGATCTATCAATTAATTGAAGAAATATCTCAATACATAAAGGTATTTTTGAAATCATCATTTATTTTGCAAGATTTCATGAGATTTTGTTTTTGAAATAAAAAATTATGTTGAATTTTGGATTGTATGTATTACATATTTTTCGTTATTTTTTCGTTTTTTATATGAGTTTGTTAACATACTCATCAAATATTTATGCATTTCAAAAATTTAGTATTTGAAACACATTTTTATGATTTTATTTTCATATTTGAGATTTAGTAGATTGTAATTTGTAGTAATTCACATAAGCATTCATACATAATATATTGTTTGATTTTTTTTGTATATTCATATTTAATAATTTTGAATTTTGCTTATAGGGTTATTAATTCACAAATAAACACAGATTCAGATTTGAATTTGGTGAAAAGAATTGAAAAAAATGAACATAGCAGACGAAGAAGAAAGAGAGAGTCAAAGAAGAAGGTTGCGGAATTGTATTCATATCAGAATAATATTTATATTAATTTTTGTTTCTCAATTATTTTTCTTTTACTCATCATTTGTATTTTTTTTAAGAACATTGTATTTCTTTTTTATTTGCAGTAATTCAAATACGTATCTTATATGAATTTGTATTTCTTAAGCATAGATGTATCCTATTTTTAATAGTCAATTTGTATTTTTTAGAATATTATATTCTGATTATATCATTTTTACTATGTATGCTATCTCATATGAATTTGTATTTCTTAAACATATATGTATCCTGTTTTTCAGCAGTTAATTTGTATTTTTTTTAGAATATTGTATCCTGATTATATTATTTTACTATGTATGCTATATGTTTTCCATAATCTTGTATTCTTATTTCTTTCATAGTCAATTTGCATTTATTTTTTTAGAATATTATATTCTTCCTCAACAGATTTATTATTTCCACCAAGTATGCTATTTCCTCCCCAAAATCTTGTACCCTTTCATAAATCATATTCATATATATTGAGATAGGTATATATATATATATATATATGGCAATCAAGTAATACAATTTTGATCACCGAAATACAATTTGTAGTTTGAAAGAAAAAAAAATCAATTTTAATTTGAATGGTAAAGTGATCAGCACATAAAATGTAACAAATTCTTGGTATACAATTATAATGAAAACATAACAAAGAAAAGTTGAGCTAATAGAATGAAAAAGAATTTTTTTTTTCGAAATTGTAAATGATGAGAATTTTAAGTGATATGTTCCTTTTCTAAAAAATATTATCTCACTTTTTCATCATACTATTTTTTTGTATTTTATATATTATTATACAATATTCTAAATAAAAACTAAAATAAATAGAAATACAAATAAAATACATATTGAAATGAATACGAAATACAAGATTTTCGAAGAAACAAATAAATACACATGAAAAAAATATATGAATACAAATATGTTTCTTATAAAATAAATATAGATTCATTTGGCATACCTATTGGAATGAATACAAACTAATTAAAAAAAGGTTAAGATTATGGAGAGAAAAAAAGAACAAAATTTGAGTTTTATTTGAAAATGTAATTGATGAGAAAATTAAGTGATTTTTACCTTTTCTTGAAATATTCTCTCCCTTTGATTTTCTCCCTTTTGTTATTAAATAATTGTATTCTTTAAATAAAAATAAATAATAAAAACATAAATAAGATACACAATAAATTAAAATTTTGACATTTTTACTAAATATTGAAAGTGTTACTAATGAGCCCTCTTAGATATTAAAATATTAACATCTTAAAAAAAAAATCAAAATATTTTGAAGACATAATAAATGTCAAAGAATTGCCAAATGATTTCAATTATTTCTTTGATTTGAAGCATGTTTTTCTAGGAGTTAAAATTGCCAAAAGCCCATTTTTTGAAGGGCAACTTTCACATCTAGCAAATAAAAAATTCATATTTGTATGTTATAGCAAAGTTTGCATAATTGCGCTCCATAGCAAAATAGAAACTGTATAATTCGCTATACATATACAGTTGAAGCAAATTGTATAAAATGAAGTGTATAAAACGAGAAAGAGAAAGACACTTGGGCAGAAACTGTATAAAAACGAAGTGTATAAAATGAATTGTATTATTATAAGTGTATAGAACGATTATATACAATTTGAATTTGTATAAAATGAGAAAGACAAAAGAGACTTGACAAGGAATATACAATTGAATCGAATTGTATAAAACGAGAAAGAGAGAAATTAGATACAATTTGAAAATTGTATAAAACGAGAAAGAGAGAAAGGAAAAAGAAACTGGGCAGGGGAGTATTTTTATTGTACAATTATAAGTGTATAGAACGAAAATATATGTACTTGCATGTGTATTTACAATTTTCTCACGCTTTATACAAACAGAAACACAATTTATACATTTCGCTTCTGTTTGTATAAGTGAGAAAGGCGAGGGTGACGAGCGAGATTTGGGAGAGTGGCGAGCGAGATCTGGAAGAGGGGAGAGAGGGGAACAAGAATATATGTATTTATACAATTTCCTCTGCTTTATACAATTAGAAATAATTTTTATACACTTGTGTTTGTATAAAAAGTGAGGAAGCGAGGCAGAGATTGGAGGAGAGTGGCGAGCGAGATATTTGGGAGAGAGACGCCTGACAATTTTTTGCAAACGTTTGCTATGGAGCACAATTAAATCAAACCCTAGCTACTCCATTTATTTTAGATTATTAATTTGCTATTATATATAATTTTTCCTTTTTTGAATTAAGGATAAGCCCTTATATAATACTCACTCTTATTATGGTTTAGAAATGTGGTCCAGAGAGGGGAATGTTATTACTATAGTATAATTTACCTCCAAAAATCAACTCCACCCAAATTCGAGTAATAATTAGATAACTTTATAATCAAAGAAACTAAATTTTAGTACCTTTCAACTCTACTTACATTCTCTAGTTCAATTAGTTGTGAAAATCTCTTTCTTAAATTAAACAACATGAAGACACTTTCAAAATTTATAGGTGACAACACAGGTAAATTAAATAGATAATAAAAGTTCTTTCGTATTGAATATTTCCGCCAAGTCATAAATGCATACATGCATTTGCATACACATTTATTGCCATGATTAAAGATGATCTCGTATTCATTATACGATGCATAGAGTTATAAGTGACCGCAATCTAATTCATGATCTGGCATGACATTGTTATTTACATAAATAATAATGGAAGATAATTAAATGTCGAAGTTAAACTGAGATAAATAAGTCTAAAATATAAAACTTAATACACAAAAATCGAGTTCATCTGGAGATAACATAAAGCTGATAATAATGCATGAATGGCTGTCTGAAAGCCTTTATTAAAATGAGTTGCTGGGACAAGCCCTCAGCTAACTCTAGATGTCCTGAAAGCCTTTATTAAGATGAGTTGCTGGGACAAGCCCTCAGCTAACTCTAGATGTATGAAAACCTTTATTAAAATGAGTTGTTGAGACAAACCCTCAACTAACTCTAGATGACTGAAAATCTTTATTAAGATGAGTTGCTGGGACAAGCCCTCAGCTAACTCTAGATATCAAACTATAGACATAAACAACTGAAATCAAAACATAGAGGTTGTCCTTGAAAGATGAAGACTCACCAAAATGCTACTAAGCTGGCCAGGGATCATACGAACATCGAGATGGATGCTGGACTTTTGAACCTATATAAAACACATAGCACAAATAATTTGTGGTTAGTAATTTAAATGTACTGAATATGGGAGACATGGATCACAAGTCTAATAAATTTAACAAGATAAATATGAAAGACTGAACTTATAAGCATGAGCTAATGCAATGACTAAGTAACACTACATCAAAATAATCTGTAGCGGCAATTAATTAGCAATTGCCGCTAAGTATATATTTTTAGCGGTAATTAACACTCTTTATTTATGTCCCTAAAGGCTTGCGACATTAAACTCATTATTAATGTGTCAATTAATTAGCGCTAAAAGTTTATTTTTGTTATAGTGTAAAGCAATATACAATGGATAAGCACTCGATTGAGATAACTAAATACATAGTCATGCAATATCTGAGAAAACTGAATTGTGTTGTGCTAGATATTAAAATTAACATATAACCATGTGAACTAGATATGGAGTTCGATGCTTAATTCCTATAAAAGGGGATCAATATACCGTGTCAGGGTATATAGGCTGATCTGATCTGACATTGTACCACTAAATTGATAATATACGCCAACATAGGTTACATAGATCTATGATAACACGTAATTTTGGGACTTAAAAATTGCAGCTAAAGATCCACTTAGTGCTACATAATACTCCAAATCAAAATTTATACTGAAAATATAATAATAGTACTGAATAACTCATGATTACTCAAAAATTGAAACTAATTAATAGATACTTTATCTCAAACATTTTATGCATATGAACCGAATAACAAAGAATAAAGTAATCATGAAAACCCTTTATATCTTGACTAAAACATGCAATATAAAATATTCAAGTCCAAAGGCATAAAATTTACTTGTTTTGAGGGCTCATGAATATTTACTTAAGTAAACATATTGAAATTCATGAAAAAACATATGGTTATGAATCGATAACGAAGAGGAACCGGGTTACTTCGAAATTCATAGTAATAGAAATTCTATGATTCTATAAAAGTAATTATTTGTAGATATAAGGTTTTCTTGAAATTCAATGAGTGAAATGATATTCATTGATGAATTTCCACGTATATCTGAAATTGAAAATTAAGGTGAGGAACCCAATTTATGCTTCAGATGAGTTTGATCGCAATATCTAATTGTTTAAGTGTTAGGCGTTGAGGGAGAGGCTTAAAATAGACAAGTTTTTTCTTAATTTCAGTTCCGATAAGTCAAAATGACATAGGATAGGAATTAAAAGAGTGAAAAAAAGACGAACAATCTTGAAAGAAAAACTACCGAAAAGATCCACAAAGGGCATCTATGGTGCGTGGTTCCATCTACGGTCCGTAGATGTCATCCGTAAAATACACCAATTTTAACCGTCTATGAAGTTCAATACACATGACCGTAGTTAGATCCATGACCCGTGATTTGAGCTCATAAAACTCTAGTGAAAAATCACGTCTTTAAAATTGATCTACGTGTATCATCTACTATCCGTAATTTCTTCTTTATTTTGTAAATTGCGTCCATAAATTCTAAATTTCTTCTATATAGTCTTTAGATTGCGTCCTAAATTCTAAAATTTGTTGACTTGAATATCTAAATTCCTCTTGATCTATAAGTTACATCATAAATGTTATTCTATAGACCAATCATAGAATTATAATGTAAACAGACCTCATATATATAAATCTTCCAACTGTGCAATGATGCTTGCAAAGACCTGATAACCTTGAGACATGTCAACCAGTAGACAATATTCATTGTCTGCATGGTATGTATCCATAATGCCTGCATTTTATTATTATATGAAAAAAATCACAAAATAGAGCAATAATCTCAGTTCTATGAGCATAAAATAACACGTAAAGCCTTAGAGGGTCGACCACTGCTTGAACTACGATTGTTTTAGAATGATGAAATGTAGAGCCGTCAATATAGGCTAGGCCCGTTGGGTCAAGCTGAAATAACCCAGGGTTGAATAGGGCCGAGCTAAGATTTTTGGTGTCTATTTAAGAAAAAAGATTTTTTAGCCCGACAAGAATAAGTCTGCTGATTTGTGGGGCTTGAGAAATATCGATAGGGACGGCCCGTGGGCCAATAAAAAATAATTAAAAAATATAATATAATATTAAAATTTAAAATGAAAGAGAGTCCACACTCAAAACAATTAGGTTAGTATTTTTATTTAGATATTTATACTTTTACTTGAAAAATAACTTAATAAATATTATAAGGATAATTTTATTTGTCGATTTGATTAGCAAGTAATAACAACTAAAATCATGTAATATTATATTTTCCATATTTATGATAATGTGTTTAAATTATAATTTATAATTGAATTTATAATTATTTAAAATAATATATATTTTTTAGAAAAATGGGCTGGCCTACAAGTCTGTAACCACATAATTGTGGGTTGGCCGACCATCTTCTGGCCCACACAAAAATAGTTAGCCCGATCTGACTTGACAAATGTCGAAATTTGTATGAATTAGCCCGAATAGAGTGTGCTAGCCCATATTGACAACTCTAATAAAATGATAAAAACGATTTATTTTTTTACCGTAACCAGTAGTTTGAACATCATAACCCCTGTCCTGTAAACACATAATAAATAAGTGCATGTTATTACAATAAGTTCAAGTTTGTAGAAAACAAAACAAGAAGAATTTGAAAGAGTTTACAAACCTGAAGATCTCTTATCAATGGCAAACTACCAGTTATAGAATATGGTTCTACATATCCAACAACCTCTTCAGTAGCTTTGGATAGTACTTTGTACCCTAAAGAATCGAGATCACAAGCAACGCCAGAATAAGCTTCATCGAAACTTATACTCATACTGCCCTTATGTTTCATCAGGGAGAACATATTTGAAACAGGACCGCGAGTATCAAGTTTTTCGATATTAGCATTCAAGTCATCAACATATTCTCGTAGTTTCTTTATAACATCGAATACACTGAAAAAAAGATGCATTGTTAAATATAATATCAAGAGTTCATCAATTTTAATCTTGTTTATAAAGGAATAATACATACTTGTAAAATGGAGTCAACCTACAAAAAAGAAAATGTATATAGTGTAATTAGATAGTATTATCATTTGATGAAAGATTACAAAAAGGGTTTAATTTGAAGAAGAAACTTACCTAACATCTCCAGCAATAGTGCACTCACCAGGAATTTGATTATTTCCACCCCCAGGATCTACATGAGCAAATAATTTACTTCATAAAAAAATAATTGGAGAACATATATATGTTCAAAATATTTAAAGATTTGAGAACTTACAAAACCATTGAGTTGGTTTCATGGTGGATGGTGCTTCAAATTTGTAGATTTCTTCTTTTGGATGGGGAGGGAAATCTCTATAGAAGCGGGTTTGAATTTCTTTGAGTGCTTCCATACCAAGTTCCAAAGCATTGATAGCCTAACCAATGAAAATTTTAGTCTTAATATATGAAACGTATTGTGCTAACTAAAAGACTATGTTTTGTTTTTATCAAGAATATTGTGCCTCCAATTATTTCTCGAGAAATACAAGAACGAAGACGGATAGCATTACATAATGTATATTAATAAAAATATGTTATATCACTATAATAAAACTGTGAATTACATGGGGATTTTCATGGGAATAGTATGAAAATTGGCAGGAAAATAAGTTTCCTGCGAATTTTCATACTAATTACCAGAAAAATTTCCATATAATTCACAGTTTTATTGTAGTGGTTTGGGTCCTAGCTCTTGTGAATTAATATTTGAAGTTA
>CM040625.1:81501729-81648235 GCA_022817965.1 Solanum lycopersicoides | reverse complement strand
TCTTACAAGTAAATTATAATGATAAGTAATTAATGTAAGAAAGTGATATAAAGCCTTATACAAATGGCATTTTCAAATATAAACACTCTTCAAAACTTTTTCCTCTTTGTTATTCTACAATGTCGCACATAGTGATTAATAATAATCATAAAGAAATTAATAAAATAAATTCAAGAGAAGATATTAATATTGGGTGTTTATTTATTTATAATCAATATTTTTAGGTGAAAATAAGAAGACAAAAAGATTAAAAATTTAGTAATCTTTTATTAACTAAGCTAAAAAATTATTCCCTCAATTTACTAATAAGGAGTATTTATTAAACTTGACATAAACCTTAAGAAATAATAAATAATGAGAACGATATTCTATATTACCTTTAAATATAATTATTTGAGAAATATATTATAGAATGAATATTATTTAACAGAAAAAGTAAAAAATAGACACAAAATAACAAATTATCTTTTTGTTTTTTCAAACTGGACAAGTACTCTCTCAGTTCACAATATTTATCCACTATTGACTTTGACCAAAAATTAAAAAAAGTAAATGATCAGAGTCATTAATTTATCAAATCACCCCTAACAAAAATAATTCATTTAAACATTGAAAATAAATGGTATCTATAATAGTAAGTGTAAAATAGTCGCAAATGACAAATTATTCATGGATTTTATAAATCAAGGACATCCCAAATAGTATAAATGGATGTTGTTCCTGCAAATCCAGATGAATGGGTATGTAAATTACTTATAATTTTGGTTCTCGATTTATGTCAATTACATTATTTTTCAAAATACTTTGATATTTCGTTCCGTACCTTTATTATTTTATTAGGTACTGCTATTTTCACGTCTAACATTAAAAATAGGGATGATAATTTCAGCTCATATAAAAAAATAGAGTTATTTTAATCATATTTATTTAAATTAATCACTCATATTTCTTAAATGGGTAAATATTAAGCTAAATCTATTTTAAGTGCTTATATAAGCATGGACAAAATTAACTTTTTCTTTGGATTTTTTGATATTTTTTTTTTCAATTTTGGGTGAGGGACCCGATGGTTGGGGGAATTTTTATTAAAAAATATATGTTTTGAATTTTATTTGTCTTTGTGGGGTGTGGGGTGTGGGTGGGTGAATTTCTTAAAAAAATATTGTGTGGGTTTGGGTTAGGGGTCAAGTGGCGGTAGGGTGGAGTTGAGGGTGAGTTTCTTATTTAAAAAAAATTGTGGGGGTTGGGGTTAATTAGGGGTCAAGTAGTGGAGGGTAGGGGGAGTGAGGTGAGGGTGAGGTGAGGGTGTGTGTGTGTGAATATTTGGTTGGGTTACGGGTCAAGTGGAGATTAGGGTGGACGTGAGGATGAGGGGGTGAGGGTGAGATGGCGGGGTGTAGAAAAAAATTATTTTTTTAAAAATCTTTTTTGAAATAGAAATTTGGGTAGAGGTGGAAGTTGTATGGGTACGGTACGAGGAAGCAAGATATGGTGGGCCAGCAACTTTCACTTGTTAGGAGTAGGGGTCTGTGAAAAAATTAAACCTATTTTTTTGTTAAGGGTGAATAAATTCTAGAGCTTTTAATATGGATTAGTCCACTTTATTATAACTAATTCATTTGGACTTTGAAATTTGGTGGATCAGGCCAAGTTAACCCTTTTTTTAATGGCCTACTTTCTTCAATATTTTTTATTTTTTATAATTTGTTAAGTTTAAATAAAATTTAAAAGCATCACACAAATATCAACAAGATATTATTACATGATATTAGTGTTAGTGCTATTGTAAATTAAATCCACATTCAACTAATCTACTATTTCACTTACATGCAGTACCTTTCTATCTGATTTTCACAGAAAATGGAATGTGTCTTTCCTTATTCTTCTAATGTACAAAATGATTTATAATGTAATCCAATCTCTTTGTTATCTGTACAGAAAAAATGCTACTGATATGAAACTTCAATGGTCAAAAAACCATATTTTAATTAATTAATTATATTCGTATTCAGGAATTTGATCCATTTTCATTAAGCATCGATGGTGAAAACTTCAAGGACGTGGAACTACTGATTGTTTAAGTCATGTAGCGCTTGTTACCGAGCTTATGAAAAGGTTGGGAGAGACAAAGCCAAAATTAAAATCAGACTATTTTCATAGCGAGTGAAGAGACCTCATCTATCCCTGGAATTGGTGTGGATCCTTATATAGGGATCATTGGTTTGATAAATTAAAGTTTGGTCCTCTGTAAGTAACTGTATATATGCCTATGGTATAAGATTTCGTTGCAGATATAACAATTTTAATGAATTATTTGTGATATAGATACTGGATTGACGCAGCTGATAAACAAACCATGCATTGGTACTGGTGGTACTATACCGTGGAAACTTGAGGTAATCGGAAAGGGATTCCACAGTGGTCTGCCCAACAAGGTACTCTTTCAAACTTAATACCGCATCTTGTTGTCATTGGACAAGTAAATTTCGAAATATCATAAGTAATAAGACAAATAAGATATATATTATAAGAGATACAAATGTTCAATGTGGTACGATCAATTTGACAAGAGGAGATAAACAATCCACTTTATTAATAAAAGTACAAAATATAAAGAGGAATAAGCTCACACAATTCACTCGAAGTATAAAGAGATTCACTCCCACAAATTTTCCCCTACAAAAAATTCTTTATAGCCCCTAAGTCTAGGAGTGAACGTTTGGTTCTTCGATTCAGTTTTATCAAATTTTGGTTTTAGAAAAGTGGGTACCTTATACCAGACCAAACTAATTTGATTTTGTGTTCTAAAATCAATTTTTCGATGTGAATAAAAAATTAAATGAGGATAACATCAAAGTATAAGATACTTAAAAAATTAAAAGTAAGTATTGTGTCTCGCCATGAATATATACAGATACATATACATATACATATATATGCATATACACACACACACACACACACACACATATATATATATAAAGTTCGATTCTTCGGTGCACCAAAGTTTTGATACCCTTACCCCGAACTGAACTTTTAATAAAATAACACCTACACCGAATTGAAAAATCGAGGAACTGAAACCAAAGAATCAAACTAGTTCGTCGGTTCAATTTTTCAATTTTTTTGATATTTATGTCTACCCCTAAAAATACATTGTAAATTCTATTAAGTTAGAAGGACTAAACCTTTAGACTTAGTATTTTTCATTTTGAAAAAGGAAAACCCAGAAATTAGGGCAAAAATCGAATAAAACCATGAATTTGTTCGCTTAAGTTTATTATAAGCTTATCTATAATATGGCTCTCCAAAAAAAAAAAAAGTAGAACCCTTTAAATTGGAATCATAGGACTTTTTAAGGTTGTGATATTATCTTGGAGATATTCAAGTAAGGTATACATAAATATCGGAAAATCGAAAAAATTTAATTGAATCAAATTAATTTTATTTTTTAGTTTTTCTTTTCGGTGTCGGTTTATTATCTTAAAAGTTCGATTCTTTGATTCGGTGTAAATGTTACAGAACTTCGGTGTATCGAAAAATCAAACTTTTATTTTAAAAATAATATATATATAGCATTCTCTTAACTAAAAATATAAAGTCTAACTTCAAATATTAATTCACAAGACCTAGGAACCCAAATCACTACAATAATAAAACTGCGAATTACATGGAGATTTTTCTGGTAATTAGTATGAAAATTCGCAGGAAACTTATTTTCCTGTCAATTTTCATACTATTTCCCATGAAAATCCCCATGTAATTCACAGTTTTATTGTAGTGATATAACATATTTCTATCAATATACATTATGTAAAGGAATCCGTCTTCGTTCTTGTATTTCTCGAGAAATAATTGGAGGCACAATATTCTTGACAAAAACAAAATATAGTCTTTTAGTTAGCACAAATTTTCATTTTAGGCTATCAATGCTTCGAACTTGGTAGGAAGCACTCAAAGAAATTCAAACCCGCTTCTATAGTACACGACAAAATCTGCAATGGCATCGCCGTCGCGTCGGCTGCTTATCGAGTCTCAACATAGTACCTTCTGCACTATCCCCAGGAATGTGGCAATTTACCCAGCAACAGCAGTTACAAATCAGGGGTTATTGAAGCACTGTATATCCTCGCAAAGATGCCTAAGATCTGTGGTGAAACCAGTATCGACTGCTAGTTCAGGGTTTGAGGCAGATTTGGGTGATGATGAATTTTGATATGCGTTAAAAATGCAAAGATAGCTGTTGAATCCAAAGACGATGAGAAGATACAAGTCAGAGTAGATGTGAACGAGGAGGGACGACAACAACAACGTTTTGATGATTAGAAGACCACAAAAGGAGAACTTTGTCAGTTGTGACCTTGCCGGGAGAAATTATCCGTAACATCCTTCGTTTCTGTTGACGATCACTCCGGGAGATGATGAGACGTATCCAGCATCTTCCTAGTGAGTGGGAAGTCGCCGATCACCGGAGGATGAACTTTCAAAGTGAGAACTTTGGCGCCCACATGTTGCTTGTTCTCAATGATTTCAAGGCAAGGGTACGGCGCATCTCGGTCACTAAAGTCCATTATCGTTGCTGAAAACCAAAATCGCACAATGAGGATCTGGAAAAAAATAAATAAAGAGGTTACGTTGGCAAAACACGATTGGAGTAATCAAAGGACAAAAAGATCTCACCATCAGAAATGAGTTCAAACTTGAAAATTAGAACTGTAGCGATTGACAAGGATTTTGGATACAAATATTTATACATCATAGTTCCACGCTTCTATTTCGGAAAAATCAAACGCTTGCTATTTCAATTTTTCTACAATTAGAAATGGATTTTGCACTACGGACGCGCAAATCTGTCAATCAAAACGGGTTCAAACTTGAAGATCAAAACTGTAGCAATTGAAAAAGAATTGGCTACAAATATTTTATATGTCGTAGTACCATGTTTCTAGTTTGGAAAAACCAAACTCCTTGCTTTGATTTTTCTACAATTAGAAATGAATTTTATACTACGGACGCGCAAATCTGTCAATCTCAAGCAGGTCCAGCATTGAAGATAAAAATTGTAGCAATGGATTGAAAGTTTGGCTGCAATTTTTTTCTACGTTATAGCCCGTGTTTCTAGTTTCGGAAAAATCAAACGAATTGCAATTTAACTTTTCTACAATTAGATATGGATTTTACACTACAGGCGCGCCGAAGCTGAAGCATAAAAACGGGTTACTGCAAAAAAAAAAATCCTATTTTACCTGAGAAAGTAGCAAGAACACCTTGCTTGAAGTTTCTTTTGAGATATGAGGGAAGTTACGTCTATCGATTTGAAAGAAAGACGTTGCACTTTAAGAGTTCAATACACTCGGCTAACTTGCTTGTAGCATTTTGAATTTTTGTGTGATGAAATTCTTTATGCATTGGAAGGGATTATATGGGGATTCTTGTGAATAACTTCTAATTCTCCCATAAGCCATAGTAAGGTAATTTGGAAATTAAAAATCTGATTTGGATTGAAATATTTCATTTCCATTTTGAAGTCATACCAATATGGAAGGATGAATCAAAGAGTTAAGGAAAGAATATTATCTTCATTGACTTGGATAAAGGAAAGTTTATATTCTTTTTATTTGTAACAAAATCCAATCAATTTTCTTGATCTTTTTTTCCCCACCTTACAAGGAAGATCAGACAGAAAAAATGTTACTACCCACTAGACCTATCTATTTGAAATTGATATAGAGGGTCCATGTGGTTGTCGAGCAAGAAGTTTTTTTTTTTTTTTTAAAAAAAATGATTGGGATCACTACAAGGAAATCATTTGTGGTGGCCTAGTTAGACTACGACGACAAGAAACACATACTCTTGAAGTCTCAACAATGCATTCATGAAGTCTTCAACTTTTGTCGTCAAATTCGGCAATCCTAAACGTCCACTAGTCTCAAAAAAAAATAATGAAAACACATTCATGAATACTTCAAGTCTTGTCGCCAAACTTCGGCAAGCCTAAATGTCGACAAGTCTCGAAGTAAGGCATTTGTAGACACATAAATTGTAATTGGATCAAATCCATACAAAATTTGAATGAAATCCATGTTCATTTGGGCTGAATGATTAATTTGAGCTTTACAAATAAATGAGTTCATTTTATTAAAGTTGAAATCAAGGTCCATTTCACCTTGAAGCCAAACTCATGCCACGTGTCACGGTGACTGGGCATCCAAAATCAACAAGGTGATGCCACATGTCCAAATGAGGTGTTAGTCCCATCAAGTGCAAGAACCAATACAGCACGCCAAGTGTCAAAATGACATTCTTTGGCCAATCATATGCAACCTTGTCCACCCCCTACAACTATAAAACGGGATGAACATGACATTCAAATCAAAAAAACTCTTCAACAAGCATTCAGCAAATTGGAGAAAACTACAACATCAACATCGATAGTTCTTCGAAGGAGTGATCAACGGTAGATCGACTTACAACGACGAAGCGCTTTCGACGTCTCGGAGATTGACAACATCTCAAGGAGGTCTACATCATCCTACATTCGAGAAATACGCTACTGAAGGCCCTCGAACCGCGGATAAACTTAGAGAGAGAATCAAGAAAACAACGGAATTGTACTCACAACAATTCACTAATAAAATCATATTTTCTTTTATTTATTTTGCTTGCAGTTAATTTTCCACGCTTACAAAATTTGTTGCGAACACTTAGTTCCATTTGTTTTGGTAATCTTGATATTTTCTTCTTATTTATGTTAATAGATTTTTAGAGGGAGATGAGAAATGGTATAATGTATATGAAGCATGACCTCAATGGAGAAAAATAATTTGAGGAAAAGGGTGGCTTGTGGTAATGGTGAAAAGAGCAGATTGAGGAAGAAGGGTCTCAATTCCAAAGGACCCACTGTTAAAGTTAACAGATTTTTTAATTTTCTTGGTTAGTTTTAGTGCTAAGGACTAAAATGATTATGATTTTGTATACATTAAGGACTATTTAGATAGCATGATATATATAGAGGACCAAAATAATTTGAATCCTTATACATTGAGGATTATTTTGATTCATTTTCTCCGCTCTAAAAACTAAAACCATAAATTACCTATATACACAAGATTATTTAACATATTTTCTATTATTCCCTATCTTTTTTAATATTACTAAAATCCCTTTTTTACTCCACTAAACCCATTTAACAGATACATAACAATTTTTTTTCCTAACCCACGTTTATCTCTCCTCTTTTCACTCCTTAAATCACTCCCTTTTTTACTCCCACAATCTTATCAGTTTATTCTCTCATTGCAATTTTAAATTTTAAGATCTTCTCTCTCTAGTCAATATTCATCTGGTATTGTTTCAAAATTTTTCACTCACAATGCATACTTTTTTTTGGTTTTTCTTCATCAAAATTGTGATACATTATGGATGATACACCTTCATTTAGTATTGAGATTATCCAGATAATATCATCTAACACTAATTGTATTATGATTACGAAAAGATTAATTGGGCATAATACTGATCTAAGAAATTACATAATCCTTTCGTAATGGCGACAGTAAACTTTAAGAAGGTGAAGAAGATAGTCAATCTTCTTCAAAATCGTAGTCGATAAAATCCCAAAAAAAAGGTGTCAAAAAATCGCATCAAGCAATATCTCGACATCCTTTACCTAAGGTTAGATTTTATCTTTTTATCAATTTTTGTGATCGTTAAACTTGATTTTATTAGTTCAATAATTTTATGATACATTAATGATTCAATATTTTTTTAATGTTGTAATTTAACAGAATTTAGTTAATTTTGTAGATGATTTTGAGTTTATCGAAAATGATTGCTCCATCTCAAACATCCTCTTCCTAATGTAATTACACGCAAGATCTTGATTGGAGAAGTGAGAGGAAGTTGAACAACTTTGAAGCCAGAAGAAGCTTTAGCAACAATTATAGCCTTTTGAAGATAAACATTCATTGAAAAGGGGTGGAAGTGAAGGGAAGTAGAACATGTTGCTAAACATTCAATGTATCATACATTATTATGTATCTTACTGTTTTATAACTAAAAGTCTGTTCATCGTATTCATAGTTTATCATTACTATTTTTTGATATTTTGATGTTCAACTTTGTCTGATACTGATAATGTCTTTATTTCAATTTTATGATACATTATATTAACTTTTACCAAACAATAATGTATAAATCTAAAATCATAAATTTAAATAGTCAAAAAGAAATTCAGTAAAGATTGATACATAGGTAAATTTTACCTTCCTGCATGATATGCAACCTTATTATAAAATACGGTACTAAAAAAGGCTAAGGTAGGATACGTTAGTGAAAATGAGAATCCACCAAGGCACAAAAGTCAATTCACAGCGCCAACTCAAGACGATTTGGTTAATATTGAATAGAGATTATCTATCAGTTGTTAGATACTTTTTATAGTGTTATTACTTTTGAGATACATTAACTCTAGTTTTTTTTTTTTTGGTTATTGTTTTAAGATACTCGTATTCAAGTATCAGAGTGCTTCTCAAAAAAGTTGTTTATTTTGACTTTAACTTTCACTATTTTTAATTGTTATTTACAATACACATTTGCTGATATAAATGATACAAAATTTAAATAAAACTAAGTATTAGATTCATTAATGCATAAACACACAATATTATTTCTTCTCATTAGCTTTAGTTAGTTGTTGATTGCCGATACATTTTGACACCTAACCAATGCAGAGTATTTTATAACTTGATTGTTGATTCAATTATGTATTTACTTGATAACTTAGTTCTAGTTAGTTGTTTATTCATTCATGTTGATACATTAAATAATTAGTTGTAGTTAGTTCTTGATACATGTATCTTATTGATAAATAAATTCTTACATATTGTGATACATTTATAGATGCACTTTATTTATTTTACATACTACTTTTTTACAATCTTATCATATCAAATACATTATTTTCAACGAGATCATGATACATTATATAAAAATGTATCAGAACCATATTAAGTGGTACCGACTTTAAACACAATCTCTGATACATTATTAATAAATAGCTAATGATACATTATTTTAAAAAGGTGTATAAAACACCAAGTGTTACAAAAATGAACACAAGATTAAAAATCATAACATTTCAATTTATTGTATCAAATTTCACTACCTAATAGTAAATTGTAATGTTTTATGAAGGTAAAAGTAAAAAAGGTAAAAAGTTTAAAACATATAATCTTTAATGTATCAGAAACATAACAATAGTTCCAAAAATAGAGTTTTTCAATCTTCTTTCGAAAAGAAAGTACAAGTTATTCATTTATAACATTCTTGTCCAGAATGTACACAAATGTTTGTGTTTGTGCTTATCTTTCCATTATATGTCTTTTCCCTCCTTTTTTTTTGGTCGTCCAGTCATCTTTTTGTACCAAGGTGGCAAGATAATTTCTTCCAAAATAAATTTTGATATTGATTTACCGTCCTTATCCGACATTGAAATCATTGAAACTTCATTCTTAGTTGTTGATGCAGCTGGTTTGTAGTAATCAGAGCGGGGATATGTATCTCTGTGATGTTTTTGCTTTTCACAACAACAATTGCGTGCTCACAAGGTATACAATTACATATTTTTCTCTCAAGACAAACAATGTATCTTCGTCCACCTTTATACACTTAATAAATAAATATAGAGGATGAAAAACCTTCACACATACATTTGAAATTTAGAGATACATCACATATCAATTAACTCAATTTAAGATACACAACGGCCTAATGATAACTAGCCCCAGATACATGATAATTTTTAAATTGATACATACCTTCATATATCGATTAGAAAGTTAATATACTGATACATTAAAAAAAAAATCATATGTATCTGATACGTTATTATAACAACTCATTAACTCACATCTATAAAATTTCTTTACATATGCATCAAACTAGAACTAAATCAAGTTGAAAGTAAAGTATCATGATTTATATATGCACACACAAATTCAATAATCAAAAAAGAAATGCATATGTAATCGATACGTTATACTAATAGTATAGTAACTCACAGATCTGCAAAGCCATAACATATACGTCGAAAGTTTTAATGTATCAAGTTCTAATTAGTAATGTATCATGACTTATCGGTCAATATACAAATTCATAAATGAAAAAAACAATGATTAAAGCACAAAAATATGTGTTACATACCTTTTGTTATCAGATCTGTCAATCCAAAAATTAAAGTCATGCTAAATAAGCATTACTATTTTTGTCCAAACTAATTATAAAATAACAACTTTCAATTCGCTTTATATTTGAAATCCGACATCTCACAATGGTAAGCAATTATCAACACAAAAATAAAAATTCCAAGAATGTTGGCAAAGAAACCCAGATCCTGATCGGCAACCTTTGAGATTTGTGTAGAATTTAAAGAATCCAAAAGTTACGATCTTCAATTTTTCTTCCGTTGAGAGTGTCAAAAATCAAAATATTCATTATGTTTCTTATCAAAAGTTTTGAAAATTCTATTCGAAAATTTCTTCGCTGAAACAAAGATAAACATGATGAGAGATTTTGAATTTTGAATTGAATTGATTTGTTATTTTAGATTTATGTTTATTTGATTGACACAATAAAGAGGATCTGGATAACGTAAATTATGGGATTTTGATTTAATTTTCTTATTTATTTTCCTTTTTAAGCGGAACAAACACATATATATATATATATCAATCAATGTATCCGACAAGTAATTATGTATCCGGATTGTTGATATTTTAGGGAATTTTTGTAAAATAAAAATAATAGGGATAAATGTAATTTAGGATTTACACTATTGGATTTATGTAAATTATACTAACATTTAACCTAGTGTCCCAGATACAATTTTTTCTGCCCATTACTCTCATTTGGCCCAAGCCCAATATCATTCATAACAATTTTCATATGTTTAAAATATTTTTTTCTAATAGTCTTCTCCTATTTACCTTTTTAGCTCCTATATATAAAAATGATTCAAATGGAGACTGAAAAAAAATTTTAAAATTGTTTATATTTAATATTTATTTAATCAAGAGAAAATTCCTTGAATAAGTAATGCAAAATACATGTTTTACAATGATCTATTAAAATAAGTACTATTCGATACTACTATGATAGTTTAATTTTTATATTTAGTCAAAAATAAATACTTATCATAAAATATATGTATAAAAACTCAAGTAATTATAGTAAAAAATATACTATATGATTAAGAATGATTTAATGAAAATATTTCTAAATTTGTAGAAGTGATTGGATTTCTTAAAGGTTACCTTAGTAAATTAATACTCGTTTCCTTTAATATTAATTGATTCTCGTCGACTCAAACACATTTCATTATAACATTTTTTAATTTGCTTTTGAAAATTAAAATAAACTATCTATTTTGATATAGATCAAAGGAAAATGAAAATGAGGGATTAATAAAGTCAATTGTGTATGAAAAATAAGAGTTGTTAAAACGTCAAACTTCTTCCCTTAGGTTTGCGGGAAGGTCTATTAAAAGAGATAAAGTAGTTTGTCAATTAGGTAAAAGTCCTTTAAATTTTAAAAATTATATAGAAGTGACAAAAAAAAGGATAAAATTAAAAGATATTTTCACAATAGTCCAAACTTTTAACTTTTATACTTTAGTTCAACAACTGTAGTAGTTGTCGGAACACCTTCTTTAATCGTCCGACAACTGTCATAGTTATCGGAACAACTTCTTTAGTCATTCTACAACTTTAACAGTTGTCCAAGCAACTTTAGAAGTTGTCCAAACAACTCATTATCCAAACAACTACGAAAATATTACTTAGTTTAGTCTTTTTATTAATATTAAAAATAGAAAAGTAAAAAAAAAAAAAAGCCCCACTTGTCCTATTTCTTTTTATTAAAACTTTGAAAGATACTATGAGCTCATTTTTCCTAGGTTTGCTCTGTTCCGAAAATTAAGGCATCAGATCACTACTCCGATAACTACTACAATGGCTACTTCAGCTTCTGTTAAGCAGATTTTGGGCGATCTAAACAAGGATTCATTCGTAACCCTTTTGGGCAAACTAATCGGCGAGTCCAAATATGTACAGAACAATCCGCCGGAGCTTATCCCGGAGGAAGACAGGATTGTGAATCACGTTCTTGATACACTTCTTCCTTATAGCACCACCACCGGCGGCGGACCATTGATCATCAATCATGTTACTTATAAGCCTAATAGGGGTAATCTTATTGTGGAGTACCCGGGTACTCAGCCCGGAAATATCTTGTCTTTTGTTGGAATGCATATGGATGTTGTCACTGCCAACCCTGATGATTGGGTATGTAAATGCAATTATTTTGCTACCCCTTTTTGTTAATTTGATTTTACTATGTAAAGTTTTTTTTTTTTTTTTTTTGGCTTAGGGTGGTAAAGTTTGTGCTACTTTGCTTTATGGTGTTTAAGTGGAGTAAATAGGGGAGTTTGTTAATTGTTGGTGTTGGTCTGGCTTAAGCATTATGCTTATAGTGGTGGAAGAAAGTATTAGAATCTTGACTGAAATGTAGATTGGCATAGAAAGCATAACATCAAAGTTCAAAATTTGAGATTGTAAATTATGCTCCTTTATAAGTCGGCAATGATAATGATCTCTCATATAACGGTAAAACAATTCTGTATTCAGGAATTTGATCCCTTTTCATTGAGCATTGATGGTGATAAACTGCGAGGACGTGGAACTACTGATTGTTTAGGTCATGTGGCTCTTGTATCCGAGCTTATGAGGCGGCTTGGGGAGAGAAAGCCACAGTTGAAATCCACGGTGGTTGCTGTTTTCATAGCCAGTGAAGAGAACTCATCTATCCCTGGGGTTGGTGTCGATGCATTAGTAAAGGATGGATTGCTTGATAAGTTAAAGCAAGGCCCACTGTAAGTAACTGTATGCTATAGTATCAAGTTTCATTGCAGAGACATAGTGAATTTATTTGTATTGTTTATTTCTCTATATAGATTCTGGATTGACACAGCAGATAAACAACCATGCATTGGTACCGGTGGCGGTATACCGTGGAAACTTCATGTAACCGGAAAGCTTTTTCACAGTGGTCTGCCCCACAAGGTACTCTTTTCTTTCTACTGCTTGACATCTAAGCTCTTCAAACTTATTTTTATACTTAATGCCCCATCTTGTTAGTTTAACAAGAGGTTCTGTTGCAGTATAAGAGATGATGAAATTGGAGAAGAAAAAGTATGATCCATAAAGGAATTTGTTTGCGTTAGATTATAGTATTGTGTTGATTTATATCTGTGTGAAAAATCCTGGCATTCTCGTTTTTACCAAATTTCTTTTGAAAAACAACAGAAACATCATGGCCAGTGGTGGAGACACCTTACAATTAGGGGTTCAACCCCCTTCGACGGAAAAATCTATGATTTTTATATGGTTAAAATAATTTTTAGGCATATGTAGTAGATGTCGAACCCCTTCGGCTACTTCGTGTGTCTATTTTTCCAGATTTTGAACCCCTTATTGAAAATCTTGGCTCCGCCACTGATGATGGCTTATGCTGGTATTACTTTCATCAGCTCCGTTTATATCCACGGTTATGAATGTTAATCTGCCATTTTGAAGTACCTGTTAATTAGAGGAAAATTGTTTTATAAAAGAATGTTGACAGAAGATTCAGAGTTGTTATGATTATTCCACCAATCTTACTACCCTATTTATAGAACTGAATGTCCAAATGCATTCGTGGGTGACTGCCTAAATGCATTTGAGGCTAAGGGTGTGTTTGGTATGGAGGAAAATGTTTTCCGTGGAAAATGTTTTCCTGGAAAACAAGTAGATTTTGGACTTATTTTCTCATGTTTGGTTGGTGAGTAGAAAATATTTTCCGGAAATGATTTTTAGTGTTTGATTTATGAATGAAAAATGTTTTTGAGAGACATCTTTTATTTTTATTAGAGTAAAAAATAATTTATAAAATTGAAAAAAAAATTAAAAAAAAAATTATTATTTTTTGGGGTGGTTGTGGGGGGGGGTGGGGTGGTGGTAGTGGGTGGGGGAAGGGGGAGGAGTGTGATTTTTTTTTTTTAAAGTTGATAGTATTTTTAAAAAACAAAATTAATTTTTTTGGCAGTTGGGGATGGGGTGGGGTGTGTGTGTGGGGGGGTAGAGTTTAGAAATAAATTTTTTAAGTTGAAAATATTTATATAAAGCAAAATTAATTTTATGGGGAGGGGCTGGCCGGTTGTGGGTGGGGGGATGTTAGTGATCGGGTGAAAAATAAATTTTTGAAATTGATTTTTTTTTTAAATGGATGTTTTTCTCAAAAAAAAATGTAATTTGAAATTGGAGGAGAGTTTTGGAAAATGTTTTCCTTAATTTTTGAAGGGAAGTCATTTTCCTTAATTTTGAGAAAAATGAGTTGATTTGGAAAACATTTTCTAAAACTTTTGTCTCAACCAAACATGAGAAAATTGAAAAATATTTTTCGGAAAATGTTTTCCTTCATACCAAACACACTCTAAATGCTTAGATCCATTGGGCTCTTGTTCTCCTAGATGCATCAGGCTGTTGTTCTTTTGGAGGAATCTGTGGGGTAGAAGCTAGATGCATATAGGCTTTCCTACGACACATCTGTTTTTTTCTTCTTTTATTTATGCACTTCATTTTTCTCTCTATTCTTCCTTCTTTTTGTCTTCTCTAGTAATTCTTCCTGTAAGTTTATTAGAAAATGTGGTATTTGAGCATTGATTTGTATGAAAACATTGTATTATTTAATTATTATGAATACTTTATATGCATCAAATTCTCCCACACTTAAATATTTGCTTGTCCTTAAGCAATTGAAACAAATAACATAGTAGAGGAACATTTTAAGCAAAATTATGCAACTTTAAGTAAACAAGTATCAACTAAGACAACTCACAAATCTAAACAAGCTCTGAATGTTCTCATATTCACCTATTAAAAACTGAATCAGAATGTTTCTTTATTTGAAGTTTGTCTCACATGAAGTCACAATGTTTCACAGTATATATATATATATGTATAAAATTGTCAACAAAGAAGTACCTCATGTTGTTGAAATTTTTTATAAGCTTACCTATAATGTGGCTCTCCACTAATATAAAAGTCTTTAAATTGGAATCATATAGGACTTTTTCAAGGTTATAATGTTGGCTTTGTGATACATATCGATAAGAGTGAGTCAAGTACTGTAACGCTTAAGCACAACAACCTTTCTCTAACCCTTTTCACAATTTTCGTTGTTTGATTTAAAATGTGTGTGTCAACTTTCATTGTTGCTTTTCCCTTTTTTTAGACCTCAAGACAACAATTTTTTTTGCTTTAATTCACATGACAACATTCTCAAAAAACATAATAAGCTCAAACACTTTCACCTTTCTTTAACAACTGCTCTCCCAACATTTACTTTTTGCATTCAAATTAAATTTTGAAGTGCCGAAAAAAGGAATAGAGTGAAGAACAATTTTTGCATTCTCTAACCATGATTTGGGCCCATCTGACACTGTTGTTTCTCGCCATCCTTGCCATATTCCCCCAATTGCCTTCAGTATATCTTTTGAGGATAAATGGAGTGGAAGACCGTGTACTCTAATCCACCAATAAAAAGAAAGGCCCTGTACACCCATTCACGTTCAAATTCTATTGGAGCACACCCTGATGTCTGAAACTTAAGTTACAGCATCAGCATATGTGCTCTGCAATTTGAGAAATCAGGCTCTGCTGGAAGCGAATAGCCGTTAATCAGGAATTTTTCAATTTTATTTGCTAGATCATCCATCCACTATCATTTTCTTGAAGTAAGAGGGATGATCATCTAGACCCTTGCAACGCCACAAAACTAAGAACTTCCTATATTTGTTAAACTTCTAGGAGCAGAAATACACATATGCTTATTCCTTTGAACTTGCATTTCCCTGAGTATGGTACCATGGCCTACGGAAGCCAAGTAGAGTAATTGACACAACCAGAGAAGCAAGTTTCTGTTAATATTCGATCTGCTAATTGAGTTCATCCCCGTGCTTAACCCACTCATACCAAGTTTTTGAATCCTTACTTGGACTGGCTCTCTGCGATGTCATAAGACCTGCAATGAAAATATATTCTGCTATCCGTTGAACTGACTAAATATTAATTGCTCAATCGCTAGAATTGAATGATTGACCAAAAACAGAGGCTCTTCGGTTGAGTTTGAACTAGAGAGAAGGGAGAGATACCTTTCTCCCTCTAGCATATCTATTTTATTCACGAAACCTCCTTGGATAAATACAACTTTATGTTCTGGAATACAGTAAACATGGATACCTTTTCTTTTTTTGAAACCTTTTAATAATCCAATGTGTTTGTAACTTTGTACGACATTTATGGCAAATGTTAGGCTATCAATCCTCTGGAGCTTGCTATGGAAGCACTGAAAGAAATTCAGTCCCGCTTCTATAGAGATTTCCCTGCGCATCCAAAAGAACAAGTCTATGAATTTGCTACACCATCGACCATGAAACCAACTCAGTGGTTTTGTAAGTTCTCAAGTCTTAGTAGGATGAATTTGAAAATTTTGAGCTTATCTTCTCCAGTTGTTATTATGTGCTAAATTATTCACTCACGCAGATCCTGGGGGTGGAATCAACCAAATTCCTGGTGAGTGCACTGTTTCTGGAGATGTTAGGTAAGTTTCTTCTTCAAAGTCTCCTTGAGATCTTTCATCAAATGATGATATCTAATCACATCTGTTTCTTTGCAGGTTGACTCCATTTTACAGGTATATGTTTTGTTCTTTTTTTATCTGGAATTTTAGTTATGTCTCTCTTTGTATGTGGCATTTTTTCATCTCTCCAAAATCAAAAAAATTTGAGCTTCTGTTTTAAAACAGGAAATGAATAGCCGACGAATCTCATGAAAGTAATAGGAATTCTAACAATGCATCTTTGTTCAGTGTATCAGATGCTATGAAGAAATTACAAGAATATGTTGATGACTTGAATGCCAACATTGAAAAAATTGATGGTCGAGGCCCTGTTTCAAAATATGTTCTGCCAGATGAGAACTTAAGGGGCAGGTACGCTATACTCCTCTTTGAAAAGATGACAAATCATATGATTACTGGGAATTCTCCATAAAAGCTAGAGATCAAGTAATTTCTTCCATAGTTCATCTCACCATCTTTATCTTCCAACTTTTCATTAGTAATTAATTGTCCACTTTAATCCCCATCAGAATCACTATAACTTTCGACAAAGGTTCGTCTGGAGTTGCTTGTGATCTCAATTCTCGGGGATTTCATGTACTATGCAAAGCTACCAAAGAGGAAGTTGGGCATGTAAAACCATATTCTATAACTGGTACTTTGCCATTGATAAGAGATCTACAGGTGCATAACTTTTTTTCAAATTTACTTGTTTGGTCTTCTTGAATCTCAACTTTGCAATATCTTATTCATTATTTGTTGGCAGGACGAGGGTTTTGATGTTCAAACTTCTGGCTACGGTACAATTTCTGTTTTTATTTCATTTTTTGTAGTTGCATCACTCTGTTTCCTTTGTTAGAGTTAAATTTAGTGGCTTTCTGAATGAATCATACAATACTATCAGGATTGGTTTTGTTTCTAGATATACAATGAAAACATTACTTGCAAGTTGCAACCATCAACTTGGACGCAAGCTTGTGTGACTAAACCTTCTGACTTTTCTGTTTTGACACACAGTTTCAAACTTCCAATTGGGTATTAGTTGGTGTTGATAAGCTTGAGTAGTAAATGTTCAATGATTAAAAACTAGGAGTGCAAATATTGACTGAACTGCATGCCTAACTATGAAGGAGACAAGTGCATTTTAACATATTCCTTTTCCCGTTTGTCTGTTTTGACCTTTCTCTTCACCTTTTTTTAGCATTGGGTGTAAGGATATGTCGAGTTGGTGATGCACGGCCTATTGTTAGTCAAAGTTTTCTCTTTCCTCAAAAGAGATTGCCAAAACTGTTTTTTTCTACCTGGAGAGCTTCTCAAAATTTGCACCATCTCTTGTCACATCCTTTTAGATTTGGATTTAGTTCCTTATGGATAATCCGGATATATGCTTCACAAGCTCCTTTGTACGTCCCAGAGTATTATTGATTGGGAAGATGTGACTTTTTACCATTTTTATAGACCAGATTTGCTTCAAAAATTACCTCCAGTGCCTTACATGTTCTGAACTGCATCACAAAGAACCAAGGTATCTTCAGCTCAGCATGAATATGTGTACATCATTTCCATCTATAAAATCCGTACTCCAACTCATTAGTGGAGCTCTATTCAGCCTATAGCTTAGATCCTTCATAGATCATCGACATGTATTGTAATACTTCATACCGGAATGGGTGTCTGAATATGTTTTTCTCGATATCTGTAACATATTTTCTTACTTTGATACCGTTGCATTTGCTTAAAATTATTCTGTGTAATTCATTTCCTTGTTAATATTGTCTAATTCTTCTTTCTTGTTATTAATAGAGTCTAATAAACTTCTGTTTAAATCTGAACTTTTTGAAATGCAGGCTTAATGGCTACATACCATGCAAAGAATGAATATTGTCTACTGTCTGACATGTGCCAAGGTTACCGGGTCTTTGCAAGCATCATTGCGCAGTTGGAAGATTGATCTGAGGTTTGATTACATCACAATTCAGAGACTGGTTGACACAATTAGGTTTATGATATAATACATGAAACGTAGATCTCTTTCGCTGATGACTCCTGCTATAAATAGCGCTGGTTCTTTGTTGAATCTGTGACTAATCTAAGTACTTGAGCTGACGTTTTAACTTATACTTGGAAGTAAATTTTAGCTTGTTAAAACTAAATTCCCAGCCTTACAGTATCATTTGTTTGTCATTAGACTTCTTATAGCCACCAAGGTTGGAGTATGGCGCGTTCACAATCTGTGAATTAATTTGCTCTATTTTGTCCTCAACATCTAATCTGCTTTAAACAATACCGTGAAGTAGACGAAGCACATAAACATTGTCATCACTTTCATATTCACAAAAATTATGTAATACAACGCAAACAACTATTATAGAGGATGTTTTTGTAAAAGATAAAAAATTGATGTAAAATTTAAACTTTTTGAAGTTCTCAAATAATGAGATTTGATCCAAATATTAATTTATTCTAGTATTTAAAAATTTAGATTATTTATCAAAAATATTTATCAAAACAAATTATATGAACAAATACTATTTGTCAAAAAAATTTCTAAATTTTACTTTGAAAATCTTTGGTGTACTCATCTATTAATTTGCGAGTTGTTCACCTTGGTGATGCGGATCATGTCTGAACCTCTGATGTAAGCAAAATTAATGCTTCCTTGTTAGTGAAAATAGATTGTACTCGTCCACAACCAAAAGGATAGGGCAAACTACACAAATTTTATTAGTTTGTTGTTTGATTATTTGAGTTGTTAAAATTATTATTCGTGTCAGATTTTAATCTGATGCATTTAAATACATATATTTCAAATATGTTGATTTAAAATTAGGTATAGTTTGATCAAATACATTGTGTTCAAGTTAATTTGAATGTATTAAGAATCCACTAACTCTCTTGCTCGCTGACCTCTCTCCCTATGCATTTATATTTGAGAATGTATCAAGTATTTCAGATACATGTATCTAGTGTGATTGACATATGTATTTGAGAAACGATGACTCTTTCACCCTCCTTTTTTGCTTGCCTCTCTGCCTATGTATATGTATTTTAAAAAATGTATTTGGTATACCAAATATATGTATTTAGTTGTATTTTGAAATTTGTTATGAGCTTATTAAATAGTGAGGATATATATATAATTATTTCACACTATACATAGAATTAATAAATATGATAAAAATATTTACGTAACTAGGTGAAGTTTAATTTTTTTTTTTACTAGTTGAAGTTTAATTTTTCTTACTTCAACCTCCAAAATAGAATTAACAAGCAATATGATTTATTTTTCTCACTTGTATCAAATAACATCAACATCTGCGCCAACAAAAACTAGGAGCCTAAAGGGTGAAAAATGTTAACAAAAATTCCAAAACAGTATGTGAAATTTCTTTTTAACCAAAACGGCAGAATCGCTCACGAAGTAGCGATTTTGTCCGCCGAAAAAGCAAAATCTCTCACGAAGTAGCGATTTTGTCCGCCGAAAAAGCAAAATCGCTGCTATAGCAGCGATTTGTTAAATTTAATTTTAAAAAAAAAAAAATTTTAAACAAAATCGCTCCCAAAGGAGCGATTTTCAAAATAAAAAAAAAATTATAATTTTTTTAATATGTCGCTGCTGAGGCAGCGACTTAAGTTTAATTTTTTTTTTTAAATTATTTTTTGCTTCTTTTTTTTTTAAAAAAAGTTTAAAATAATATTACAATAATTACCATTTTAATTTTTTTTTTGCTTAAAAATTAGTTAATTGCTGCTTTAGCAGCAATTTTACTAATTTTTTTTTAATTTGTTAATCGCTGCTTTAGCAGCGATTTATTTACTTAAATTATTACCATTTTTTTAAATATTATATTTAAATTATATTATATTTTAATATTATATTTTAATTAATACAATACAACTTGATTTGATTTTAAACTTTTTTTTAAAAAAAAAGAAGCAAAAAATAATTTTAAAAAAAATTAAACTTAAGTCGCTGCTGAGGCACGACATATTACAAAAGTTATAATTTTTTTATTATTTTGAAAATCGCTCCTTTGGGAGCGATTTTGTTTTAATTTTTTTTTTCTAAAAAAATTAAATTTAACAAATTGCTGCTATAGCAGATATTTTGCTTTTTCCGGCCGACAAAATCGCTACTTCATGAGCGATTTTGCCATTTTGGTTAAAAAGAAATTTCATATACCATTTTTAAATTTTTGTTAACATTTTTCACCCTTTAGGCTCCGGACTCCTATAAATATAGCATACTATTTTTTCTCATAAAAATGGCCACCAAATTTCTACCTAGTAAAATAATTTGATTTGCTTTCACATGCTATATTTTATGCACAATGTCACGATCCGAATCTACATTCTGGACGTAACCGACATGCGATAAATATTTTTTGTCCGCAAGCGATTCCTCATTCTGGATGACTACAAGCGAAAGACAAACTCAAGCATACAAAGCTTAAAACTGAATAACATTCATTGAACTCAATTACAAAATCTTTAACTCAAAAGATTAACTCTGAATAAAATAATATTTTCAACTCGTCACAAATAGGCAACTCAAGTCTTTTAAAACATTTAACAGAATAAATGAAAAAGACCTCTCAAACTCTACTATCTATCTATGAAGCGTCTAAGTGACAAATATGAAAGTCGTGACAAGACCCACGACATCCTGACAAAACTGAAAAGTAAATGAAATCATCCTGAAGCAAGGGGACTCACCATAGCTAACTGAAACTCTAAGTGGTATTAACGAAACGCCCATTCATGATTCTGAATACCTATATCTGCATCATAAAACAATGCAGGCCAAATGACTCAGTGCATGAAATGTATGAGCATGTAAGGGAAATTCTAAAGCATAAACATAAGCTTGAACTTGATAAAAAAGAAACATACTTATCTCTTCTCAACTCACTCAACTGAACTCAACTCAAGGATAAGATACTCGATTCAAAGATATGATACTCAACTCAAGATACTGAACTCTGGATACTCAACTCAAGATAAAGCAACAATAAAAGATGTAATATATGGAAAACTTTTGAAACAATAAATAGCATCTCAACGCATTGAAGAATACATTAACAACTCAATTTGTATAGAATTATAGTATAACTCTGTGGGAGATTCTCTAACCAACAACCATCAGTATGATCTATGTGATGCTACAACGTCTCGCCCACGCTGTCAGAACTATCCTATATTTTGCCGGTGTATAGAACCTCTCAACTAAGTGGATCCACTAGTTTATGCTAAAAGCATTAAGGAATCACCTAAAACGTATAACCCTTTCTACCCACGTTGGCTACATGATTTATGGAGACTTGAGTTATCTAAAATCGTCCCTATATCATTATTCAGGTCCTGGGTCAAAATTCTGAGCCTCGTCATGGGTCAGATCTCAAGGTTGAATTTTAGAATGGTCATATGTGTCTTGTCCTAGTTCGAGTTTTAGGTTCAGGTCCTAAATCAATTATCTGAGTTGATTTTCGGATCAAAAATGTAATTTCAATAGAGTATTTTCTAGTCTCAAGCCAAAAATAAAAGATATTTTATGGAAAAATATTTCTCATTCACCAATCAAACATTAAAAAATATTTTCTATTCACCTACCAAAGATGAGAAAATAAATTAGAAATCCACTTGTTTACCATGAAAACATTTTTCTTCATACCAAACACACCCTTATATATATATATATATATATATATATATATATATATATATATTTGTGTGTGTGTGTGTGTGAATACTATGTAGTAGTTATATCTTGAAATTGATGGTGTATCCACTCATATCAAGCTTTCGACGATACCGTAAGTTTTAAGTAGTGGTCATATTCGGGGGTGACTCGACAGTGTTAAAAAAAAAGACATGTGCCTTAGGCCCCCAAATTTAAGAGGCCTCATTTTTAATAATAATAGGTTATAAGTTATTATTTTTTTAACAAATATTGAATACGGTTTGTAGAAAAAGTAAACTTTTCATGAAAATGAAGAAATTATTATAAGAAATTTGCCATATTTGGAGTACTATATCTAATGAAAAATAATTTAAAATAAGAATGGTTATATTATCAATTGAAAACTAGAAGAAATCAATTATATAAAGTTATTAACAATTCAAATTTAAGGCCCCATTTAATTTTTGTTTTAAACCACTAAAATGCTTGAACCGCTCCTAATCATATTGATCCTTCAAGTTAATCAATATATTCATTTGATTTGATGTTTTATTTCAGTGTTGAATAGTATCTCCAAGACCTGACAATAATTCAACTTTAAACAATGTTCATAAAATAGAAACAATAACAACTGATATGAAAAGAACTATATAAGTTCAACACAAAAAGAAATTAATAAGAATACATTCTTATTGTAAGTTTGAGATTTTGTATAATGTAAAGTGTGAATTGAAGGATAAAGGACCAAGGTAATAAGGTGTTGAGATTAATATTTAATATTTATATAAAAATAAAATAGTAAATTACTATATTCTTTATGAGTTATCAAGTTACTCAATAATTCAATATTAAAAAATTAAAACTAAACTTGATAACTCAATAAAAATCTTTTTATAAAACCATTTAAAATCTATTGTTCTAATAATCTAATAGCAATAAATCAATAACATTTTTTATTTTTAACACATCCATATCAGGGTGTCATCCGACACCCTTTCATAAAAAATCTACATTGGTCTCCATTAAAATATCTATCATGTATATGTGTTACAACACATTTAAATTGTGTATATTTGTTAATTACCGCCCTTCCATTGTACAACATATAATATATTCAAAATATATTGTGTGGATGTGACAATTTACAATAATATCCGAGCTATAATTTTTTTTTTTTTTTTAATAATAGTGTCTATTATTGACTTGCTACATATCTTAAGAAATAATAAATAATAGAGATAATATTTCTATATTACCCTTTAAATATATAATTTAATGTTTTGAAATATATATGTTAGATATTTAATATTATTTAATGACAACAATAAAATCGATATTAAAAAATAAATTATATCTTAATTCTCTAAATTAAATAAATTTATTAAATAACTATTTTAATATAATAACAAATAAATATGAACGGAAAAAATATTGTAAAACATGTTTTACACGAAATATATTATGTGGAATTGTGGACATAGTATTTGAGAACAATATCGAAAAAGCTAAAAATATGATGTAATATAATATGAACAATTCTCATATTGGTACCCACTAGGGTACTACCATATATATAATTTTTAGTTTTTCTATTAAGAATATTAAAAAATTGAAAGAAAAGGTTAATTATACTAACCTAAGCTATCAAGTAAGGCATACCAATCCCTGTGACAAATCGTATTACTTTTTGAATATATTAAAATTAATATTTTAAAAATATATTAGATATAATATAATATTTGATTGCAACGGTAAAATAAATATAAAAAATATATTATTGTTTATATTAGATTAAATGTTTTAGAAATATATATGAAATTGTATAATATTTAATAATAATAGTTAAATAAATTTAAAAGATAAATTATTTTTTAATTTTTTAAATAAGACAAATATTATTAGATAAATATTTTTAATATAAATATAAATAATTGGAGAGAATATTTTGTTTACACGTTTTACACTAGAATATATACTTTTACAACAATATCGAAAAAGCCAAAAATATGATTTAATATAATATGAACGTATTCTCATATCGGTACCTACTACCATATCATTTTTAGTTTTTCTTTAATAAGAATATTGATTTTTTTTATAAAAGGTTGACTATTAAATTAAGCTATAAGTAAGGAATATCGAGCCATATTACAATAAATATATTGCTCTTTGTATAAATTAAATTTAATGCGAAATATATTAAGTATTGAATAATATTTAATTGTAAATATAAAAAAGATATTTTTTGTATTAATTCTCTAAATTGAATAAATATTATTAAATAATTATTTTAATTTAATGAATAAATAAAATAAAAACTGAGGAAGTATTTGTATAACACGGTTTACACTACATATATTATGTGGACATGGATTTTATAACAATATCGAAAAAGCCGAAAATATGATTCTACATAATATGAACAATTCTCATATTGGTACTTACGACCATATAATTATTTTTAGTTTTTTTTTATTAGGAATATTAAAAAAAAAAAAAGAAGGGATAAACATCATTCTTATTTTTAAATACATGTCACATCACCTCTTCTAAGCCTAGTTTATAACATTCTTACAAGTAAATTATAATGATAAGTAATTAATGAAAGAAAGTGATATAAAGCCTTATACAAATGGATTTTCAAAAATAAGCACTCTTCAAAACTTTTTCCTCCTTGTTATTCTACAATGTCGCACATAGTGATTAATTCTAATCATAAAGAAATTAATAAAATAAATTCAAGAGAAGATATTAATATTGGATGTTTATTTATTTATAATCAATATTTTTAGGTGAAAAAATAAGAAGAAAAAAAAGATTAAAAATTTAGTAATCTTTTATTAACTAAGCTAAAAATATATTCCCTCAATTTACTAATAAGAAATAAGAAATAATGAGAACGATATTTCTATATTACTTTTTAAATATAATTCTTTGAGAAATATATTATAGAATGAATATTATTTAATTGCAAAAGTAAGAAATAGACACAAAATAACAAATTATCTGTTTTTAACCAAAAAAAAAAAAAAAAAAAAAATTATCTGTTGTTTTTTCAAACTGGACAAGTACTCTCTCAGTTCAACAATATTTGTCCACTATTAACTATTTGACTTGACAAAGGATTAGAAAAAGTAATTCAAATCACCCCTAATAAAAATAATTCATTTAAACATCGAAAATAAATGGTATTTATAATAGTAAGTGTAAAATAGTCGCAAAATAATAAATTATTCATTAATTTTATAAATCAAGACATCCCAAATAGTATAATAAATATGTAAGATGGACGGAGAGAGTATTATTACACAACTATTTTTAATACAGTGAACAAATGATATACTGAGTCTGAGGACTATACAACACGTTTTTTACGCGAAATATATTATGTGCATATGGATTATTTTATCACACTATAGAAAGCTAAAATTTTTATGTTATATAATATGAACAACTCCCATATTGTTACCTAATAAGCTACCATATTATTACCAAAGAAAAAGTGTGAGCTTAATACTTGCATTCCCATAATATTATCATGGCTGATGTAAAACAGATTTTGGGTGATCTAAACAAAGATTCATTTGTAACTCTTTTGAAGAAACTGATCGGCGAGGCGAAATATGTACAGAACAACCCACCGGATCTCATCCCGGAGGAAGACAGGAATGTGAACCATGTTCTTGAAATCCTTAATCCATATAGCACCAACAATGGCGGCGCATTGATCATTAATCATATTTCTTATACTCCTCATAGGGGTAACCTTATTGTGGAGTATCCTGGTACTGACTCAAAAAAAGTGGTGTCGTTTGTTGGAATGCATCTAGATGTTGTTCCTGCAAATCCTGATGAATGGGTATGTAAATTACTTATAATTTTGCTATTATATTTTGTTGCATATCTTTATGTCTATTACATTATTTTTGAAAATATCTTTGGTATTTTGTTCCGTACCTTTACTATTTTATTAGATAGTTGCTATCTTCCACGTCCAATATTGAAAATAAGGGTGGTAATTTCAACCCACGTAAAAAGAATAGAGTTATTTTAATCATATTTATTTAAATTAATCACTCATATTTCTTAAATGGGTAATATAAGCTAAATCTATTTTAAGTGCTTATATAAGCATGGACAAAATTAACTTTTTCTTTGAATTGGATTTCTTTTATTTCTCTTTGTGGGGGGGGGGGGGCGGGTGAATTTTTTTTAAAAAAATATTGTGTGGGTTGGGGTTAGGGGTCAAGTGGAGGGTAGGGTGAGGGTGAGGGTGGGGTAGGGTGTGTGTGAATTTCTTTTTATTTTAAAAAAATTGTGGGGGTTGGGTTAGGGGTTAAGTAGTGGAGGGTAGGGTGGAGGTGCGGGTGAGGGTGAGGGTGGGTGGGTGTGAATATTTTTTTTAAGAAAAATTGTTGGGTTTGGGGTTAGGGGTCAAGTGGAGGGTAGGGTGGAGGTGAGGGGTGAGGGGGTGAGGGTGAGGGTGAGGGTGAGGGTGAGGGGTTTGCAGAAAAAAATTATTTTTTTAAATCTTTTTTGAAAAAGAAATTGGGGTAGGGGTGAAGTTGTGTGGGTAGGGTAGGAGGGGGGGCTGTGAAAAAATCTAACTTTTTTTTGTAAGGGTGGATAAGTCGTAGAGCTTTTAATATGAGAGAGTCCACGTAACTAACTTATTCCTACTGTGAAATTTGATGGGTCAAATAAGTTAAAGTCCTTTTTTTAATGGGCCTACTTTTTCAATAGTATATTTTTTTAATAATTTTTTAAATTAAAATAAAATTTAAAAACATTATCACAAATATCAATAAGACATTATTACATAGTATTAGTGTTAGGTGCTACAACTTTGACATTCAACTAATCTACTATTTCACTTGAATCTGATTTTCACAGAAATGGAAATGATGTGTCTTCCCTAATTCTTCTAATGTACAAAATGATTTATAATGTAATCCAATCTTTTTGTTATCTGTAAAGGTCCAGAAAAAAAATGCTACTGATATAAAACTTCAATGGTCAAAAAAACACATTTTAATTAATTAATTAATTAACTATATTGGTATTCAGGAATTTGATCCGTTTTCATTAAGCATCGATGGTGATAAACTTCAAGGACGTGGAACTACTGATTGTTTAGGTCATGTAGCTCTTGTTACCGAGCTTATGAAAAGGTTGGGAGAGACAAAGCCAAAATTAAAATCGACAGTGATTGCTATTTTCATAGCGAGTGAAGAGAACTCATCTATCCCTGGAATTGGTGTGGATGCCTTATATAGGGATCATTGGTTTGATAAATTAAAGTTTGGTCCTCTGTAAGTAACTGTATATATGCTAGGGTATAAGATTTCGTTGCAGATATAACATTTTTAATGAATTTATTCGTGTATATAGATACTGGATTGACGCAGCTGATAAACAACCATGCATTGGTACTGGTGGTACTATACCGTGGAAACTTGAGGTAATCGGAAAGGGATTCCACAGTGGTCTGCCCAACAAGGTACTCCTTTTCTTTTCATATCATTTATTAATAAGTCAAAAGTCACTAAAAATAAGTCAATTCAAACACCTGATATCATATTTGTATGACATTTATTGCAAATGGTTAGGCTATCAATGCTTTAGAACTTGCTATGGATGCACTCAAAGAAATTCAGTCGCGCTTCTATAGAGATTTTCCTGCTGTTCCTAAAGAACAAGTCTATAAATTTGAGACACCGTCGACCATGAAACCAACTCAGTGGTTTTGTAAGTTTGTCAAAAATTTTGAACATATTTATCTTCTTCAGTTATTTTTATGTATTAAATCATTTTCTCTTATAGATCCCGGGGGTGGAATCAATCAAATTCCTGGTGAGTGCACTGTTTCTGGAGATGTTAGGTAAGTTTCTTTCTTCGTGAGATCTTTCATCAAATGATAATAAGTTTAGTATATATAATCACAACTATATGTTTTCTTGCAGGTTGACTCCATTTTACAAGTATGTATTATTCCTTCATGTTCCTTTATAAACAAGATTGAAAACAATCAAAAATTCTAACAATGCATCCTTGTTCAGTGTATCCGATGTTATGAAGAAATTACAAGAATATGTTGATGACTTGAATGCGAATATTGAAAAACTTGATACTCGAGGCCCTGTTTCAAAATATGTTCTGCCAGATGAGAACCTCAGAGGAAGGTATGTTCAAGTAAAATTTAGAGCTCAAGTAATTTCTTCTTATCGATCATTTATTAGTAATTAACGTTCCACTTTAATTGCCACCAGAATGACTATAACTTTTGATGAAACTTCATCTGGCGTTGCTTGTGATCTCAATTCTCTCGGGTATAAAGTACTATCCAAAGCTACCGAAGAGGTAGTTGGGTATTTAGAACCATATTCTATAACTGGTAGTTTGCCATTGATAAGAGATTTACAGGTTTGTAACTTCTTGCAAATTTAATGATTTGATCTTCTAGAAATTCGATTTTGCAATAGCTTATTCGTTATTTGTTAACAGGACATAGGTTATGATGTTCAATCTACTGGCTACGGTAAAGTTTCTGTTTTTGTAGTTTCATCAATCTCTTTTCTTTTTGTTAGACAAAAATTTAGTGATTCTCTGAATAAATATTTCAATTTTAACTTTTTGATGATAATGGAATGCAGGCTTAATGGATACATACCATGCAAAGAATGAATATTGTCTACTGTCTGATATGTCCCAAGGTTACCTGATCTTTGCAAGCATCATTGCACAGTTGGAAGACTGATATGAGGTTTGTTTACATTAAAATTTTACGATTGGTCGATAGAATAACGTTTTTGACAACATACTTTGCGCCTATATTGTTTTATATAGGTTCGAACGATCAACATCCAGCTCGTTGTTAGTACGACCACCATCCAACTCAGTAGCATTTTGGTGAATCTTCCATCTTTTGAGGACAATCTCTATGTTTTGTTTCCGTTGTTTATGTCTTTTGTTTAGAAAACTACAGTTAGTTGGGGGTTTGTTCCAACAACTCATCTTAATAAAGGTTTTTACTGGACATTAATATCAACTTTATGTTATCTCGAAATGAACTCGCCTTTTGAGCGAATAAGTTTTATATTTCAAGACTTCTCATATCAAATTGGGATACTTGTGGATCTAAGCATCAAGCTACGACTAAGAGGTAGTCTTGAATAGTGACAAATAATATGTATGAAAATGCATATATATGCATATGCATTTATGACTTGGTGTAAATATTTCGTACGAACAAGGTTTTACTATTTATTTACCGTGTTGTCATCCATAAGTTTTGGAAGTGCCTTCATGCTGTTTAATTTAAAAGAAAGGTTTTCACAGATAATTGAACAAGAAATCTAATGTATGTTGAGAGTGATGTTATTAGATGTTCAATTTGGACGTGACAAAATTGCAATTTCGATTCAAAGATCAAATTCTCATCAATTTAAGTTCAAATTCTTGTGCTTTGAGTTTAAAGAATTGTAAGGAAGAGAATAACGGAGTAAGAAAAAGATCTTGAGTTGAGCTAAAAAAATGTTTGACAAATAATGATAGAAAAATCAGATTACAATAAAGAATGGATAGTTTTAATGATTGATAAATAATTATAGGATAAGTAGGAAAATCTAAACACAGCATATCAAAGCAAGTTAAATGTAGTAGATTAAGATTAATCTTTTCCTTTTCGTCCCGTTCTATTTTTCATCTTGTGATTTTAACACGTTTGCTTGATACTTCGAACCCCTTCATAGACATTCTGGCTCCGCCACTAATAATATTTTTATATTATAATAATAAGTAATTAATGAAAGGAACTGAATTATATAGCCATACATGGAGTTTCAAAAATATGTGTACTCTTCAAAACTTTATCTTCTTAATTCTAATCATAAAGATGTTAATAAAAGAAATTCAAGGGAAGATATTAATATCGGGTGTTTATATAATTGTAATCAATATTTTTAGGTGAAAATAATTAGAAAAAAGGTTAAAACTTTAGCCCAAAAAAAAGATAAATACCAATGCAAATTTAAGAGAGATATCAAAATTACTTCCTTTTAACTTATTTACGCTCCATGTGCATCTCCTCATTCCTTTTCCATAAATCCGCACGTATATACTTTTCACGAATGAAAATACACTAAATAAGAAAATCAACCAAATATTCACACTACACAAAAAATAGGAAAACTTTCACATATAGCCACTTAAAAAAAGATTAATTACTCTCTATAGCTATAGTTTGATAATTACAATTTGTAGCTACATGTTATATAGAGGAGAGAGGCGAGAGAGAGGGGGAAAAGAGTGGGAGAAAGGTGAATTGTATATGTATATTGGTTAGATAATTGTATATTATACATATGTAATTGTATATATGACAAGAGAGATAGGGAGAGGGAGGAGAGAGGCGAGTGAGACTGGGAGAGAGAGGAGAGAGGCGAGCGAGATCGAGAGAGGGATGAGAGAGGCGAGCGAGAGAGGGCAGAGTGGAGAGAGGTGAATTATATATGTATATAATTGTATATAACTGTATATTATACATATATATTTGTATAAATGGCAGCGAGATTGGGAGAGGGAGGAGAGAGGCGAGCGAGATTGAGAGAGGGAGGAGAGAGGCGAGAGAGAGAGGGCAGAGAGCGGGAGAGAGGTGAATTGTATATGTATATAGGCTAAAAAATTGTATATTATACATATTTATTTGTATATCTTAGCGAATTATACATATACAACATGACTAATTATACAAACTCGAAGTCAGCCCATGTAATTAATGTATAATGTTAGTCGTGAGTAGTAATTATAGCAAACTATAGCTATGATGAGTAATTAAATAGTATAAATTTGTTTATCCGCATAATTTTCCCTAAAAAAATATCATTAGTCGCAATAAAATAAATTATTAATATTTTTTTATTCGATTTTATCGATTGATGCACAACAATAAGCTTTCATCAAAACACTACATGTACAGATGTAGATAAAAACAACTTATAATTGTCTTATTAAAAACAAGTGCCCATATATACACAGCCCATTTTACACCACATTTATATTCTGTGTAAAAAGCTACATTGATCTAGATAAGAATGTCGTATTATTTTGTTTGATTAGAAATAAGGCATCATTTGTTTAGTGAATGTCTAAATCTTAATGACCTGATATATGAGAGTTATTTGTATATCTTAATTATTTCATAGAAAATATTAGTAATTATTTGTGATTAAAGTACGTGTATATATATATATATATATATATATATATATATAATTTTATTCTCTTTATAAAAAAACACGATTTTATCTTTTTATATTCTTTTTGTTAAAACTCGTATTATTATATTTTAAATTCCTTTTATACGAATTTGATGCCTAAAAAGTAAGAAGTTGATTAAAAACTTCATAAAGACAACAAAAATAAGTTTAAAATAAAAAGATAACATTTAAACGATAGGATAGACAAGCCGCAAGCAGACAAAGGCTTACAAATCACAGGCCTCCCCCACGCCATTGTCTTTACCCTAATAAAAAACCAGTTTTAAGCTTCTAAAATTTTACATGCAATTTTTTCTGTTTGCGCCAATTTTATTTTGTAAAAAAAAATGTTTTCTGAGTTGATTTTGTCGGATCTAATTATATATTTTATGTGACAAACTGATTCCTAAGTGATGTATGAGGGGCAAAGTCGATAATATTTATTATGAATAGACTCACGCGATTATAAAACATATTACTAAAATTATTTAACACTTATTGTTTGTTTTTTTAAGCATAGTTGGCATTTTTGTATTTTACAGATGTACGTGGAATTAATCTAGTGATTACATTAAACGAATCTTACATATCGATTTCAATATATTAGGACGGTTGCTTTATAAATTTGATTTTTTTTTCAGTTCGATGATTCATTAATAATAGTAATATATAATACAAATTAAAGGACCACGTTAGTTTTGTCCACATTAGTCATCACGAGCAGAAGATACATTTAAATGGACCACATAGTGGTGCTGTTAGTTTTGTCAACATCACGAGCAGAAGAGTGATTACATTTAAGTACCTTAATTTTTTAAAAAAGAATATACATTACTTTACTATTACTATTTGTCAAAAATTCTAAAAAGATAATAAAATTAATTTTAAGATAAAAAGTAATAATTTTGTAACGATTGAATTAAAGTCGTTAAAATTAGGATGGACGTTACAACACACAGAATTCCATGTGTCTTGTAAGGCTCAGCCCCCATGCGCCTGAATTAAAAAAAAAATTATTTCAATCGGATTAAATTAAGAATTTTTTTACTTCATTTTACTACCAAAAAAAGAAAATTACGAAGGCAACTTTTAATTCAAAGCAACGCGCAAGGTCCACGCCCCTTGTTTATAAATTTGTTATTTTTTCGCTAAAGTTTTACTATGTTGAATCAAATCAACACTTTCACATTAGTATATAAAGGTGGATAAGTTTCAACAAAAATTTAAAAAATTAAGTCAATCAATAATCGAAAATTGTTAGTTAAAATGATAAAATAATTTTATTTTCTTCGTAATTTATTCATATTTAAATGAATAAAACTAATATATATATATATATATATATATATAACAAAAGGATTAGTTAAAAATAATAGAAACAAACAATTTAAATGAAGTTGCAAGGCGTAGGACCAAAATAAAGCTGCCATAAAGATAGTGAAATGAAGTACTTTATTTTTTTTTAATTTAATCGAAATAAAATAGATTTTTTTTTTAAAAATATTGGAGGAAGGTGCGTAATTTCATGCGCCTTGTAAGGTGCATGGCGTCGGCACATTAAATTGCACGCCTCCTCCCTCCCAAATTTTAACAACATTAGTTCAACATTACCAAAAGAAATTATCTTTTTAACTGCAGACTCTATAAGAGACTAACTCAAACAGCTCTTGATCGTCATCCTTACTTGCCGGTCAACAAACACTTTCAATATATTATACATTAATAGCTTTGAATGTGTTGCACAAAATTCTGTTAATAGTTATATTTTTGCTTTTAAAGGACAAAAATATCAAGGCGTGTTTACTTATTTATTTATCCTTCGAAAAGAATTCTACTATCCAGACTTGCAGACCCCATCGCCCATCGTGTGCTCTTAATTTACAGTTTTCTACTACACAATTTTTTAAAATTGATTCATTGAAAAAAAAAAAAGGGGTAATAACGTACTCTTTTTTTTTTTTTTGAGTCTCTCATTTGCATTATATACGAGTTTTATTAGTAGCTTAGTGTTCCATATTAAAAAAAATAATTTACAAAATTTTATTGATGTCACGTAAATTGAAACAAATAATATATTCTAATATATATTATTTGAAATGACTAAAAAGTACTATAAATTACATAATTATTAATAATTTAAATTTTTAAAAAATATATAAAAATTTGACTGACTCTCAAAAATTATATTTTGTCACATAAATTGAAATAAAGTGAATAACATATATTATTTGAAAATAATGTAAAAGTTTTCTAAAATTTTTATATATATGATAATCAATAATCAACATATATATAATTATCTTCCTAGAATTGGTAATAGAAATAACATTATTATATTATCTTTTGAATATATTAAATTTAATACTTTGAAAAGAGATATATTAAACATTAACAATAATAAAATTATCTCTTAATTTTTTTAAACTGAATAAATATTATTCAATACTATTTTTAGTATAATAAAAAAATATCGAGGATACAACACGTTTTACACGATACATATATTATGTGGATATGGATTTTTACAACAATATCAAAGCAAAAAGAATCACGTAATATATAATGAAGAGCTCCCATATTGGTTTACGTACTACAATATGAAAGCAAAAATTTAACACTTGCATTCCCATAATATTAGCATGGCTGATGTAAAGCAAATTTTGGGTGATCTAAACAAGGATTCATTTGTAACTCTTTTGAAGAAACTGATCGCGAGGCGAAATATGTTCAGAACAATCCACCGGATCTTATTCCGGAGGAAGACAGGATTGTGAACCATGTTCTTGAAATCCTTAATCCATATAGCACCAACAATGGCGGAGCATTGATCATCAATCATGTTTCTTATACTCCTCATAGGGGTAACCTTATTGTTGAGTATCCTGGTACTGATCCAAAAAATGTTGTGTCTTTTGTTGGAATGCATATGGATGTTGTTCCTGCGAATCCTTCAATGGGTAATTTAAGTAAAATTGAAATAGTTATAATTTTGGTATCGCGGTCATTTTTAATATATTTTTGTGTGTATAATATTCAGGATTTTGATCCGTTTTCATTGAGTGTGGATGGTGATCAACTTAGAGGACGTGGAACTACGGATTGTTTAGGTCATGTAGCGCTTGTTACCGAGCTTATGAAGAAATTAGCAGAGACGAAGCCAAAATTAAAAGCATCGGTGATTGCTATTTTCATAGCGAGTGAAGAGAATGCATCTATCCAGGGGATTGGTGTGGATGCATTAGATCAGGATGGTTGGTTTGATAAATTAAAGGAAGGTCCTCTGTAAGTAACTATATATAAGCTATTGTATAAAATTTCGTTGATATATATGTATCATGAATTTATTTAAAGTGTTTATTTGTGTATATAGATTCTGGATTGACACAGCTGATAAACAACCATGTATTGGTACTGGTGGTGTTATACCATGGAAACTTGTGGTAACTGGAAAGGGTTTCCACAGTGGTCTGCCCAACAAGGTACTCTTTCAAACTTAATACCGCATCTTGTTGTCATTGGACAAGTAAATTTCGAAATACCATGAGTAATAAGACAAATAAGATATATATTATAATAAGAGATACAAATGTTTAATGTACAAGAGGAGATAAATAATCCACTTTATTAATAAAAGTACAAAATATAAAAAGGAATAAGCTCACACAATTCACTCAAAGTACAAAGAGATTCACTCCCACAAATTCTCCCCTACAAAAAATTCTTTAGCCCCTAAGACTAGGAGCGGACGTTTGGTTATTCGGTTTAGTTTGATCAAATTTTGATTCGATTTTTGATTTTAGAAAAGTGGGCACCGTATACCAAACCAAACTAATTTGATTTGGTGTTCTTAAATTAATTTTTCGGTGTGAATAAAAAATTAAATGAGGACAAAATCAAAGTATAAGATATTTAAAAATTTAAAAGTATGTTAAGGAATATTGTGTCTCACCATGAATATATATATAATATATATATATATATATATATACATACATATATATATACATACATATATATATATACATATATACATATACATACATATATATATATAATATATATATATAAAGTTCGATTCTTCAGTGAACCAAAGTTCTGATACCCTTACACCGAATTGAAGAACTGAACTTTTTATAAAATAACACCTACACCGAATTGAAAAATCAAGGAACTGAAACCAAAGAATCAAATTAGTTAGTCGATTTGATTTTTTGATTTTTTGATATTTATGTCTACCCCACATAAGAATACATTGTAAATGCTATTAAGTTAGAAGGACTAAGCCTTTAAACTTGGTATTTTTCATTTTGAAAAAGGAAAACCCAGAAATTAGGGCAAATACCGAACAAAACCATGAATTTGTTCGCTTAAGTTTATTATAAGCTTATCTATAATGTGGCTCTCTCAAAAAAAAAAGTAGAACCCTTTAAATTGGAATCATAGGACTTTTTAAGGTTGTGATATTATCTTGGAGATACATATAGATAAGAGTAACTCAAGGTAGACATAAATATCGGAAAATCAAAAAATTTAATCGAATTATACTAATTTTATTTTTCAGTTTTTCTTTTCGGTGTCAGTGTTATTTTCTCAAAAGTTCGATTCTTCGATTCGGTGTAAACGTTACAGAACTTCGGTACATCAAAAAATCAAACTTTTATTTTAAAATATATATATATATATATATCATTCTCTTAATTAAAAATAAAAAGTCTAACTTCAAATATTAATTCACAAGAGCTAGGAACCCAAACCACTACAGTAAAACTGTGAATTATACGGAAATATTTCTGGTAATTAGTATGAAAATTCGCAGGAAACTTATTTTCCTGCCAATTTTCATACTATTCCCATGAAAATCCCCATGTAATTCACAGTTTTATTATAGTGATATAACATATTTTTATTAATATACATTATGTAATGCTATCCGTCTTCGTTCTTGTATTTCTCGAGAAATAATTGGAGGCACAATATTCTTGATAAAAACAAAACATAGTCTTTTAGTTAGCACAATACGTTTCATATATTAAGACTAAAATTTTCATTGGTTAGGCTATCAATGCTTTGGAACTTGGTATGGAAGCACTCAAAGAAATTCAAACCCGCTTCTATAGAGATTTTCCTCCCCATCCAAAAGAAGAAATCTACAAATTTGAAGCACCATCTACCATGAAACCAACTCAATGGTTTTGTAAGTTCTCAAATCTTTAAATATTTTGAACATATATATGTTCTCCAATTATTTTTTTATGAAGTAAATTATTTGCTCATGTAGATCCTGGGGGTGGAAACAATCAAATTCCTGGTGAGTGCACTATTGCTGGAGATGTTAGGTAAGTTTCTTCTTCAAATTAAACCCTTTTTGTAATCTTTCATCAAATGATAATACTATCTAATTACAACTATATACATTTTCTTTTTTGTAGGTTGACTCCATTTTACAAGTATGTATTATTCCTTTATAAACAAGATTAAAATTGATGAACTCTTGATATTATATTTTAACAATGCATCTTTTTTTCAGTGTATTCGATGTTATAAAGAAACTACAAGAATATGTTGATGACTTGAATGCTAATATCGAAAAACTTGATACTCGCGGTCCTGTTTCAAAATATGTTCTCCCTGATGAAAACATAAGGGGCAGTATGAGTATAAGTTTCGATGAAGCTTATTCTGGCGTTGCTTGTGATCTCGATTCTTTAGGGTACAAAGTACTATCCAAAGCTACTGAAGAGGTTGTTGGATATGTAGAACCATATTCTATAACTGGTAGTTTGCCATTGATAAGAGATCTTCAGGTTTGTAAACTCTTTCAAATTCTTCTTGTTTTGTTTTCTACAAACTTGAACTTATTGTAATAACATGCACTTATTTATTATGTGTTTACAGGACAGGGGTTATGATGTTCAAACTACTGGTTACGGTAAAAAAATAATAATTGTTTTTATCATTTTATTAGAGCTGTCAATATGGGCTAGCACACTCTATTCGGGCTAATTCATACAAATTTCGACATTTGTCAAGTCAGATCGGGCTAACCTATTTTTGGTGTGGGCCAGAAGATGGTCGGCCCAACCCACAATTATGTGGTTACAGACTTGTCGGCCAGCCCATTTTTCTAAAAAATATATATTATTTTATAATTATTAAATTCAATTATAAATTATAATTTAAAAACATTATCATAAATATGGAAAATATAATATTACATGATTTTAGTGTTATTACTTGTTAATCAAATCGACAAATAAAATTATCCTTATAATATTTATTAAGTTATTTTTCAAGTAAAAGTATAAATATCTAAATAAAAATACTAACCTAATTGTTTTGAGTGTGGACTCTCTTTCATTTTAAATTTTAATATTATATTATATTTTTTAATTATTTTTTATTGGCCCACGGGCCGTCTCTATCGATATTTATCAAGCCCCACAAATCAGCAGACTTATTCTTGTCGGGCTAAAAAATCTTTTTCTTAAATAGACACCAAAAATCTTAGCTCGGCCCTATTCAATCCTGGGTTATTTCAGCTTGACCCAACGGGCCTAGCCTATATTGAAGGCTCTACATTTCATCATTCTAAAACAATCTTAGTTCAAGCAGTGGTCGACCCTCTAGGGCTTTACGTGTTATTTTATGCTCATAGAACTGAGATTATTGCTCTATTTTGTGATTTTTTTTATATAATAATAAAATGCAGGCATTATGGATACATACCATGCAGACAATGAATATTGTCTACTGGTTGACATGTCTCAAGGTTATCAGGTCTTTGCAAGCATCATTGCACAGTTGGAAGATTTATATATATGAGGTCTGTTTACATTATAATTCTATGATTGGTCTATAGAATAACATTTATGATGTAACTTATAGATCAAGAGGAATTTAGATATTCAAGTCAACAAATTTTAGAATTTAGGACGCAATCGAAAGACTATATAGAAGAAATTTAGAATTTAGGGACGCAATTTACAAAATAAAGAAGAAATTACGGATAGTAGATGATACACGTAGATCAATTTTAAAGACGTGATTTTTCACTCGAGTTTTATGAGCTCAAATCACGGGTCATGGATCTAACTACGGTCATGTGTATTGAACTTCATAGACAGTTAAAATTGGTGTATTTTACGGATGACATCTACGGACCGTAGATGGAACCACGCACCATAGATGCCCTTTGTGGATCTTTTCGGTAGTTTTTCTTTCAAGATTGTTCGTCTTTTTTTCACTCTTTTAATTCCTATCCTATGTCATTTTGACTTATCGAAACTGAAATTAAGAAAAAACTTGTCTATTTTAAGCCTCTCCCTCAACGCCTAACACTTAAACAATTAGATATTGCGATCAAACTCATCTGAAGCATAAATTGGGTTCCTCACCTTAATTTTCAATTTCAGATATACGTGGAAATTCATCATTGAATATCATTTCACACATTGAATTTCAAGAAAACCTTATATCTACAAATAATTACTTTTATAGAATCATAGAATTTCTATTAATACTATGAATTTCGAAGTAACCCAGTTCCTCTTCGTTATTGATTCATAAGCATATGTTTTTTCATGAATTTCAATATGTTTACTTAAGTAAATATTCATGAGCCCTCAAAAAAAAGTAAATTTTATGCCTTTGGACTTAAATATTTTATATTGCATGTTTTAGTCAAGATATAAAGGGTTTTTCATGATTACTTTATTCTTTGTTATTCGGTCCGTATGCATAAAATGTTTGAGATAAAGTATCTATTAATTAGTTTCAATTTTTCAGTAATCATGAGTTATTCAGTATTATTATATTTTCAGTATAAATTTTGATCCCTTTTTATAGGAATTAAGCATCGAACTCCATATCTAGCTCACATGGTTATATGTCAATTTCAATATCTAGCACAATTCAGTTTTCTCAGATATTGCATGACTATGTATTTAGTTATCTCAATCGAGTACTTATTCATTGTATATTGCTTTACACTATAACAAAAATAAACTTTTAGCGCTAATAAATTGACACATTAATAATGAGTTTATCGACATTAGTTAAATGTCATTAGATCCAATGTCGCAAGTCTTTAGAGACATAAATAAAGAGTGTTAATTGCCGCTAAAAATATATACTTAGCGGCAATTGCTAATTAATTGCCGCTAAAGATTATTTTGATGTAGTGTTACTTAGTCATTGCATTAGCTCATGCTTATAAGTTCAGTCTTTCATATTTATCTTGTTAAATTTATTAGACTTGTGATGCATGTCTCCCATATTCAGTTAATTTAAATTACTAACCGCAAATTATTTGTGCTATGTGTTTTATATAGGTTCAAAAGTCCAGCATCCATCTCGATGTTCGTATGATCCCTGGCCAGCTTAGTAGCATTTTGGTGAGTCTTCATCTTTCAAGGACAACCTCTATGTTTTGATTTCAGTTGTTTATGTCTATAGTTTGATATCTAGAGTTAGCTGAGGGCTTGTCCCAGCAACTCATCTTAATAAAGATTTTCAGTCATCTAGAGTTAGTTGAGGGTTTGTCTCAACAATTCAATTTAATAAAGGTTTTCATACATCTAGAGTTAGCTGAGGGCTTGTCCCAGCAACTCATCTTAATAAAGGCTTTCAAGACATCTAGAGTTAGCTGAGGGCTTGTCCCAGCAACTCATTTTAATAAAGGCTTTCAGAAAGCCATTCATGCATTATTATCAGCTTTATGTTATCTCCAGATAAACTCGATTTTTGTGTCTTAAGTTTTATATTTTAGACTTATTTATCTCAGTTTAACTTCGACATTTAATTATCTTCCATTATTATTATGTAAATAACAATGTCATGTCAGATCATGGATTAGATTGCGGTCACTTATAACTATATGCATCGTATAGCGAATACAAAATAATCTTTAATCATGGCAATAAATGTGTATGCAAATGCATGTATGCATTTATGACTATGCGGAAATATTCAATACGAAAGAACTTCTATTATCTATTTAATTTATCCGCGTTGTCACCTATAAGTTTTGAAAGTGCCTTCATGTTGTTGAATTTAAGAAAGAGATTTTCACAACTAGTTGAACTAGAGAATGTATATAGAGTTGAAAGGTACTAAAGTTTAGTTTCTTTGATTATAAAGTTATTATCTAATTATTGCTCGAATTTGGGTGAAGTTAATTTTGGAGGTAAATTATGTTGGGAAAACGCGGACAAGCACAACAATATATATGGTAAAAGTAATGGAAATAAAATGGGAAAGTAACGACACCAAATTTTTTACGTGGAAACCCTTCTAAATAAGGGAAAAAACCACGGCCAAGAGGAGCAACTGATATCACTATAGTAAGGAATTTTACACTGTGTAGTCACGAATACAATACTCAAAGTGACTACTACACACTCAAAAGAAACAACACTCTTTTGGTTTCCGTCTTACTAAAATATCGCTCACACTCTATTTTTCTTCACAGACTATTTTCTTGTATAGTCTATGGAATACCTCACTTTGCTCTCAAAATGGTTTTTCTCTCTAACTTGGTGTGTTCTACAAATGAGCAAGAATGCTCTATTTATAGAAGGATAAAACCATGCCTATATCACTAATGACATAGGTAAATATAGCAAAGTCAAAAATGGGTTGCAAATCTTACCAATTTGCCAACTACCAAGTCAATTTTCAACTCTTATCACTATTCCTTTTTAACAATTACTTGTACCAATTGAATAGCTAAAGTTGACCAAAAAATGGGATGGATTCAACAAATCTCCCCCTCCAGTCCCATTTACTGGAAGAAGGTATCTTCATCTTCTTTAGAGAGAGCTCATACCCACAAGTTCTTTGCATAAATCGAACTTGTCTTTCGGTATCGTCTTGGTCAACATATCTGCAGGATTTTCACTTGTGTGGATCTTTTTGACGTGAAATGATTCACTCTCCACTTCCTCACGAATCCAATGATATCTGACGTCGATGTGTTTTGTTCTTGCATGGTACATGGAGTTCTTGCTCAAGTCTATTGCACTTTGGCTGTCACAATAGACAATATACTCCATTTGATTCAAACCAAGCTCTTGAAGAAATCGCTTTAGCCATATCATCTCCTTGCCGGCTTCAGTAGCCGCAATATACTCAGCTTCAGTCGTAGATAGTGCAACACACTTCTGCAACTTTGACTGCCATGATATAGCTCCCCCTGAAAAAGTAAACAAATATCCAGTAGTGGATTTTCTGTTATCAAGGTCACCTGCCATATCAGAATCTGTATAGCCTTTCAAGATTGGATTTGATGCTCCAAAACACAAACATTCATCTGAGCTTCCTCTAAGATACCTGAGTATCCACTTCACAGCTTCCCAATGCTCTTTTCCCGGATTTTCGAGAAATCTGCTCACAACACCAACTGCATGAGCAATATCAGGTCTAGTGCACACCATTGCATACATTAGACTTCCGACGACGGAGGAATATGGAACTTTGGCCATGTTCTCTTTTTCCTCCCTAGCTGTAGGACACATCTTCCTGCTCAACTTCATATGACCAGCAAGAGGTGTACTAACAGGCTTAGCATTCTTCATATTGAAGCGCTCCAGTACACGTTCAATGTACTTATCAACATCAACATGTTGATTCGATACATGATTCTGGGTGTCACCATGATTATCAAACCCAACAACATCATGCACACTTGTGTGAGAAACGTCATCATGATGAACTATATCATCAAAACTTGAAGATTCTACCATTTCCGCTTTGTCAATATCTTTAATTGTTTGATTCTCCATGAAAATAATATCACGGCTTCTCACAAGTTTCTTTTCAATTGGATCATATAGCCTGTAACCAAATTCATCTAGGCCATATCCAATGAAGATGCATTGCCTTGTCTTGGCATCTAACTTTGACCTCTCATCTTTTTGCACATGTACAAAAGCTTTGCAACCAAATACTCTCAAATGGTCATAGGAAACATCCTTTCCATACCAAACACTATTTGGTACATCACTTTGCAAAGCAACAGCAGGAGATAGATTAATAACATGTGCAGCGGTCAATAAAGCCTCACCCCAAAATGAGTTCGGCAACTTTGCTTCAGAAAGCAAACATCTAACTCTTTCCATCAAGGTCCTGTTCATCCTCTCAGCCAAACCATTAAGCTGAGGAGTCTTGGGAGGAGTCTTCTGGTGTCTAATACCTTGATGCTTGCAGTATTCGTCAAATGGTCCACAATATTCACCACCATTATCAGTACGAATGCATTTCAGTTTCTTTCCAGTTTTCTTTCAACTGAAGCCTGAAACTGCTTAAAGACACCTAACACTTGGTCTTTAGTCTTCAAGACATAGACCCAAAGTTTTCTCGAGCAATCATCAATGAAAGTGACAAAGTAGAGTGCACCACCTAATGTCTTTGTCTTCATTGGACCACATAAATCAGAGTGCACCAACTCAAGCAACTCTGTCTTTCTCGAAGGAGGGTAGGACTTAAAGAAACTCTATTTTGTTTACCAGCCAAGCAGTGCTCACACTTTTCTAATTTAGCACTTTGAAATTTGACAATAATTTCTTCTTGGCTAGAACATTAAGTCCTTTCTCGCTGATGTGGCTAAGCCTCTTGTGCCATAATGTTGAAGAGCTATCGCTCTCAACCGCATTCACCATATCAACACAAGCAGAGGCCGTAGTCCAATATAGACCACGACGTTTGTTACCACGAGCCACAACCAAGGAACCCTTGATGAGCTTCCATTTTCCATCACCGTTGGTACTAACATATCCTTCATCATCTAAAACACCAACAGAAATTAGGTGCAGACGAACATCAGGAGCATGTTTCACATTGTTCAAAACTAGTTTAGTTCCAACACTAGTTTTCAAACAGATTGTACCAATACCAACCACCCTAGAAACAGTCTCATTACCCATACTCAAAGTTCCAAAATCACCAGGAGTATAGGAAGAGAAAAAATCCTTCCTTGATGTCACATGGGATGCGGCACCAGTATCCACAACCCAGCTTGACTCATCACAAGCAATATTTATCATATCCGCATCAAGGACAGTAACAAGATCTTCGGTGGTAACGGTGGCTAGGCAATTTTCATTGCCATCTTCTTTAGTTTCCTCTTTGTTTTTGTTCTCCCTCTTCAACTTCCTGCAGAACTTCTTCGTGTGCCCTTTCATACCACAATGATAGCACTCAATATCCTTAAGTCTGCCTCTGGATTTGCTCCTATTTTGTTCTCTATTCTGAGAACCACGAGTTTTGTTTCTCCCCCTGGGGCCAGTTATCAGGACATCCGACGAAGAGGAAACTTGAGTTTTTCTTCTCATCTCTTCGTTCAAGACACTACTCTTGGCGGAATCCATAGAGATCACACCATCCGGAGCAGAATTTGACAATGACGTTCTAAATGTTTCCCAAGAGTCTGGTAGGGAACCAAGTAGAAGCAAGCCTTGAATTTCTTCATCAAATTTGATGCCCATAGCAGATAATTGGTTCATGATCCCCTGAAAATTATTCAGATGGTCTGTCATCGGAGAACCATCATGATACTTCAAACTCAACATCTGCTTTATTAAGAACATTTTGTTGTTGCCAGTCTTCCGAGCATACAAACTTTCAAGATGCTCCCATAGGGTTCGAGCATGTGTTTCCCCAGTTATATGGTTCAACACATTATCGTCGACCCATTGCCTAATGAATCCACAAACCTGTCTATGCAACAGATTCCACTCTTCATCTGTTTTATTATCAGGCTTTACAGTGGTAAATACTGGTTTGTAAAAATTCTTAACATAAAGCAGATCTTCCATTTTCCCTTCCAAATGGCATAATTAACACCATTCAAAGTAACCATTCTACTTGTGTTGGCTTCCATTGTTTTCCCCAAAAAATATAGTTATCGCAAATCAAAGTAAATCTTTTCTGATGTGGAAGTTCAGACTGTGCTGCAACCACAGAGCATACTCAGATAAAACCTTGGCTCTGATACCAGTTTGTTGGGAAAACGCGGACAAGCACAACAATATATATGGTAAAAGTAATGGAAATAAAATGGGAAATAACGACACCAAATTTTACGTGGAAACCCTTCTAAATAAGGGAAAAAACCACGGCCAAGAGGAGCAACTGATATCACTATAGTAAGGAATTTTACACTGTGTAGTCACGAATACAATACTCAAAGTGACTACTACACACTCAAAAGAAACAACACTCTTTTGGTTTCCGTCTTACTAAAATATCGCTCACACTCTATTTTTCTTCACAGACTATTTTCTTGTATAGTCTATGGAATACCTCACTTTGCTCTCAAAATGGTTTTTCTCTCTAACTTGGTGTGTTCTACAAATGAGCAAGAATGCTCTATTTATAGAAGGATAAAACCATGCCTATGTCACTAATGACATAGGTAAATATAGCAAAGTCAAAAATGGGTTGCAAATCTTACCAATTTGCCAACTACCAAGTCTTAATTTTCAACTCTTATCACTATTCCTTTTTAACAATTACTTGTACCAATTGAATAGCTAAAGTTGACCAAAAAATGAGATGGATTCAACAAATTATATTATAGTAATAACATTCCCCTCTCTGGGCCACATTTCTAAACCATAATAAGAGTGAGTATTGTATAAGGGCTCATCCTGAATTCAAAAAATGGGCTTCTGGCAATTTTAACTCATAGAAAAACATGCTTCAAATCAAAGAAATAATTAAAGTCATTTGGCAATTCTTTCATTCTTTGACATATATTATGTTTTCAAAATATTTTTGCCTGAGGGTGTGTTTGGTACGAAGGAAAACATTTTCCATGTTTGGTTGGTGAGTAGAAAATATTTTCTGGAAATGATTTCCTAGAAAATGTTTTCCTGGAAAATAAGTACATTTTGGACTTATTTTCTCATGTTTGGTTGGTGAGTAGAAAATATTTTCTGGAAATGATTTTGTGTTTGATTTATGAATGAAAAATATTTTTGAGAGACATCTTTTATTTTTACTAGAGTAAAAAATAATTTATGAAATTGAAAATATTTTTTAAAATCAAAATTATTATTTTTTGGGGTGGGGGTGGGGGTGGGGTGGGGGGTAGTGGGTGGGGTCGGAGGGAGGGGAGTAGGAGTGAAAAAATAAAAATTTGAAGTTGATAGTATTTTTAAAAACAAAATTAATTATTTTGGGGGTTGGGGTTCGGGGGTGGGTGAGTGGGTTAGGAGTTTAAAAATAAAATTTTGAAGTTGAAAATATTTTTAAAAAGCAAATTATTTTTTGGGGAGAGGATGGGGTTGGGGGGAGGGGGGAGGTCAGGGATCGGGTGAAAAAATAAAATTTTGAAATTGAAAATATTTTTTTAAAATCGATGTTTTTCCAAAAAAAAAATGTAATTTGAAATTGGAGGAGAGTTTTGGAAAATGTTTTCCTTAATTTTTGAAGGGAAGTCATTTTCCTTAATTTTGAGGAAAATGAGTTGATTTGGAAAAAACATTTTTCAAAATTTTTATCTCAACCAAACGTGGAAAAATTAGAAAATATTTTCCAAAAAATATTTTCCTTCATACCAAACACACTCTAAATCTGTTCTTTGTTTTCTTAGGAATAACAAAATCTTCCGAATTGAAATTACTTCGGTTGGATTTATTTTAATTTGCACTCATCATAAAATTTTGAGATAGACAAAAAGGAAATGGTCATAATTATCTTTAACGTATTGAAAATGACTCAAAAATAATCTTACTCAACCTTTTGAATAAAAAATGCCCAGTCTCTATTATTTTATTTTTGTAAAGAAAAGATCAAATATGCCCTCTAATCTATCAATTTCGATTTAAAAAAAAACTTAAGGTCCCCTCTTTTCAACAAAAGTTGATGTGGTATGAATAACAGTGTGACTATTTTAATGGAAGATGTGGTATTATTTTTATTCGTTCACATATAATTTGATTCAATTTCATTTACAATCATACTCATTAACCCGTATCCATTTTTAGAAGACCCAACACTTCATCTTCTTCTCCAAAATTTAAAACAGTCAACCTAAAATATTCTGTTTAGTTTAATTAAGTCAATATTATATTTGTATACTTTGTCATACATGACCGCACCTTCTAAAATAAAAAATATAAGAAACTAATGTTGATGTTTATTGGCAATAATTTATGTTCTAGCAACTACATACTCTGTTCAATATTATACGTCACTATTTCCTACAATATTATTATTTAGCAACAACGATAAAATGGATTGCGTTAGAATTTGGAGCCAGATTTAATAAAATTTGATAACTTTAATATTATCTTTGTGTTTATACTTTATATCTATATATTAAAAAAATTATGACGAATTTAATTTATTTCTTTTTCTAAAATTTAAAATCAATAAGCTTAAAATTTTAACTCGTTGATGATTGCTTTATGCTGAAGAAATCTCATGTGTTACTGACTTTATGTAATGATAAAATAAAAGGATATCGGGAAGAGTAAAAAGCAGAATTCACATTATTTTTCTGTTATGTCAAATATTTAAATAAAGCTTTTTATTGAGGGAAATGAACAATAAAAATTAATTAAGATAATCAAATTCTCATTTTTATTTAGAAACATTTTTCGTCTTAATTTAAAATTTTCATAGGCAAATAAATTTAATTACGTCTCAATACAAATTGGACACCAAAATAAGGATAATCGATCCAGTCAAGCATAATTAGGTCAAGTAATGTTCAATGGTCATATATAGATTCATGCTCTATATAATAATTTATGATTGAGATCTACTTAAATTATATACTCATTAATTATAACAATAAAAATAACAAAGTTGTCAACTTTTTTATTTTTAAAACTATCAAATAAAGCAATTATGTGTACCTAAGCTAATATTTTCAAGAAAAAAATTTAAGATTGACGAAAATATGCAAACTTTCTGACTTTTTACCCGACAAACTTGTTCAGGAGTAATTTCACACATGCTTTCTCCAAATTCTGAAGTAATCTCCAAGAATTATCAAACTTAAAAACGTAATTGAGTTCTAAATAATAATTCAACTAAAGAACATGATAATACAATTATTTTTTTAAAAAAGTACTTAATTGGAGGTTTTCAAATAATTATAAAAATATATTAAATTTTTTTAAGAATGTCGAATTCTTTAAAATTAGTATAATATAAAAAATCCACTATAAGTATAAGGTTTGGCTGGTAAAAAGGTCGGGAAGTCCACATATTTCCGTCACTCTTATTTTTTCTTGAATATATTAACTAGGGTACACTTAATTGTTTTATTTGATAGTATTAAAAAATAAAATAATTGACGTTTTGTTATTTTTATTATTAAGATCAATATAAAATTTAAATCAATCTCAATTATAAATTATTATACAGTACACATGCCATAAATCTATAAAGTCATTAAACGTTACTTAACCTAATTGTCTTTATCCTCTAAATAACGTCCAAGTTTTTACTTCATATACCAATAATCCTAATTTTCAGCAGCAAATGTAGCCTGTATTAATTCTCAACCAAGGGAATTGAATAGTAAGCAAATGAAAAAGAAGAAAATATCTTGACTATAATTAACTATTCAGGCCGGCTAAATCGATCTAATAATACAACATATCCTAATAATATAAAATAAGGCCCTAAACTCTATCTTTTACCTTCATTTTAGTTATCGTACTTTTTTTAGTCTACAATAAAAAAAGAAAAATCATTTTTTAATTCTTCACTTTAGCATATGATGAGAAAGACAAAATAAAAATTCAATGTTTTATCCATCTCATTAAGTATTAATTTCTCAAATCGATCTCTTTTCAATTTTTTTTTTTGAATAGTCATAATATTATAGTTAGATATCCACTTCATTTCTTATTTTCTTTTAGGGAAATGCAAGTGGACCAGAACAAAGTTTGATTTTGAAAAAACACCACTATTATGGGAGTAATAATAATTAATCCAAAATAGTTGTCATTTTTATAGAAATTAAAATATACTCTATTATTATTTTCACTTTAATTCTTGATGAATAGAAAAACAAATTAATGTAGTAAAAAATAGAATAGTGTTGAATTATATTTAATAAATAATAAGAATAATTATATTAAATTACTTTTGTATTGATATTTTTTTATAACATGAAAAATAATATATGACGAATAAAATGAATATTCCTTCGTCACTTTTTTACATAGTCAAAGAAAAAGGGATGGACAAGAACCAATTCGAAGCCAAAAAAATAAAAAAATATTAATATATAAATACAGAAAAAGAACAAACAAAACATTGGAAAATTATTATACTTTTAATGGATGAAGATATTGTATTTTTTTTCTCCAGTCTTTCTTAAATTTTACGGCCAAAGTTAATCACTATGGGGAAACGATTCCAAAGGCCTAGTTTTTTATTTGCTGATTATAAATTATTATAATTAAGTAGCTTTTGGATGAAGGGAAAAGTTTAATACTTTTATGCTGTTTTTTATTTATTTATTATTTGGAATTTATTGTGCAATTTTAGTACTGGATAATTAAGCTAAAGGTGGTTTGCCTAGCTGGAGCATCCAAGGAGTGACGTGGACGCCAACCCTTTTCTATACTTCTACAAAGAGACGAAAATATTTATTTTACTTTGACAGTCTTAAAAATATTCATTTACTTAGATAGTTGAATTAAATATATACTTACTTTGCAACATGAGTGAAATATATCTCTAAATTCTCGTCAAGTTTAAGAATGTTTTCAACAGTTCTCTTGGGTTTTTATTAAGACTTCATGCTCCTACAAGAGTTTGAGACAACTTATTATGTCATGTGATAGATCAGGGTGTATTTATGAAATTACTAATTTGCATTAAATTTAGCGTGTTATTCAAAACTTCTCTCAATATTTAATGAATATCACTCACAATGCACAACAAAAAATATGTAAATTAGAGACAAATTAATATTGTAGTTAAATAGTAAAATTCATTGCTAATCTTATTTAACGACAGATTATCAAATTTACTAGTAACCATGAGGAATTTAACAATGAACTAACATAGATGATTTTAATTTTTGTCTTTTATAGCGCTAATTATAAAATTAATTATAAAGATTAAGAAAAAGAAGGGAACTAATTAAATCCAAGCCAACTAGGGTATGTCAAGGGTTTGGCGAGGATGATCTCTTTTTATTTATTTTTATATATTAAACAGAAAGTAGCATAGTGAATGAGTTTGGCAGACTCTATATGTAGGTGATTACATGATAAAAGAAAACATAAAATCAAGATTAAAATTTTATAAGGTTTAAATTTTGAGATTTTTAATATCGAACTTATTAAAGTTTAAAATTTTAGATTCGCGTTTATATTATTGAAATGTAAATATAGTTTATATATAAATTCATATTCTACATTAAAAGTTATGTATTCGATTGAACACGCACCAACATAACAATAATACATTCACTCTCAAATAAAAGGCGATCAATGAGCATACGTATTTAAAAAGTTATTTATGAAGTACGGGCGGATTGTTCGGTAGTTAATTTGAGGTGAGTTATATGAGTATTAAATTTTATATATAATATCCTATTTGGTAGTTTTTGGAGGTAGTTATCATGAAGATATAAAATTAATATGGTGTTTAACTTATTATTTAGAAACTCGCATAATATATATATATATATATATATAAATATGTATATGCATATATAAATTATGAAAAAGAGAAAACGATATTTTTAGTCCCTGTGTTAAGGATATATTCTTATTTTAGTCCTTGTGTAATCTAACTTAGCACTATTAACCTTCAATTATATCAAGTGAGTGATTTTGATCCTTCAACTAACAGATTCAAAAAATATTAACAGAGAGTTCACTGCTAAAAAGGATAGTTCGGATACATTTTAATTCTCTCTTTTTGAAAAACAAGCTAAGTTTTCCATGTCTCTATCTTGAAGAACAAGCTCATCAATCTGAGCTACAATTTCAACAAAACCAACTAGATAGGCGTTAAACCTCCCTCTTACACCGACGAACGAGAGATTTGCGGCGAATGATTTTTTTAAAATTTTTTTCTATTTTCTTAAGCAATAACTTTAAAGTACTCGAATTACTTCTTTTAGCAGTGAACTTTCTGTTAACTTTTTTGAATCTGTTAGTTGAAGGATTAAAATCACTCACTTGATATAATTGAAGGTCAATAGTGATAAGTTAGATAACATAAGGACTAAAATAAAAAATTAACTTTAATATAGGGGACTAAAAATACCATTTTCCCTTATGAAAAAATATATTTATTATTTTTATGTAGAATAAATATTAAAATAACTAAAACATAAATAACTAAACTCTATATAATTAATATCGACATAAATAATACATACACTTTCTTATAACCAATCTTCTTATTAATTACACTAACCTAAGTTTAACCAACTGCCTAAACGACCCCTGTATGATCAATAGTAGAAGAAGTGCATTTTTATTATATCCTAAAGTCAAAAGGAGTTTGTCATGTAGAAATTTTGTACTCCTGTCTCTAATTACTATCTACTTTTGAATTAATATACATATAAAAATAATAATATTGATATAGTAATTTTATTATTTTACCTCTATTAATTATAAAATGAATAGATTAAAAATTTAAGATTTTTAAAATTTTATTTTTTCAAGTAATTAATTAATGGTATAATAAGTAAAATTATTTTATTTTTTCTTAACTTGTGAAAGCAGACAAATAATTATGAACGATTATAAAAAAAAAATAAACAAATAATTAAAAATGTACTATTTGAAGCCAATTTTCAAATGTTTTTTTTCTTCTAAAAATAAAACAGAAACAAGCAAATAATTAAAATAAGTAAACTAAGATAATTAATGCGATTGACTTGTGAAATAGTTAAATTGAACCAAAAAAAAGAGTGAATTCTGGGCTTGACTTTGCAGCTGGCTGAGCTGGCAATGGCAGGAACCCACATGGCTTTTCATTATTTTTTTAATTTTTTATGTGACAAATTTTCCTCCACCCCACAATTAGTATTTATAATAAGAGAATAGTACAACTCTGACTTGAGGCTACCACATTAAAGACTACACTAGATATTCCCTACACAATGTGAGTAAAACTATCATATTAATAGTTCGTATAAAGTTAAACAAGTAAATATTATTTATTATATAATGTAAGCTTAAGCTTATATCATAAAAGAAAAAAATATCTTTTTACTTATATATTTTATTTATATTTATTTTAAATATTTTTAAACACTTTGATTTTCCTATTTTGCCCTTTTCTTTCCCATTATCTTACGGATATATATAAACAAATAAAGTCTCTCGCTTTCTCCATCTCCATTTCTTCAATCTCCTTCCTCTCTCTATTTCTTCAATGGATGATAAGCCGGAAACGTCATTAGATAACCCGGTTCATCAACGATCTGAACCGGGTTCCGAAACCGGTTCATCTCCATCAACAATTACAACTCACCACTTAACGGTTCCACCCGGTTTAACTCCGGAAGAATTCCAAGAGCTAAGCTCATCTATCGCTGAGTTCCATTCATACAGAATCAACCCGGGCCAATGCTCTTCCCTACTCGCGCAGCGAATCCACGCGCCGGTCGAAACCGTCTGGACCGTTGTCCGCCGGTTCGACAAGCCACAAACGTACAAACACTTCATCAAAAGCTGTTCGGTAGGTGAAGACTTCCGTATGACCGTCGGATCCACCCGTGACGTCACCGTCATCTCCGGTTTACCGGCCGCTACCAGTACCGAACGGTTAGATTTATTGGACGATGACCGGCACGTCACCGGATTTAGTATCATTGGCGGAGAACACCGGTTGAGGAATTACCATTCAGTTACGACGGTGCATGGATTCGAACGCGACGGAGAGATCTGGACGATTGTTTTGGAATCGTATGTTGTAGATGTACCGGAAGGGAATACGGAGGAAGATACACGCCTTTTCGCTGATACAGTTGTGAAATTGAACCTTCAGAAATTGGCTTCTGTTACTGAAACATTGGCACGTGAAGCCGGTAATGGTAGTGGTGATACTAGTGATGCGAGTCACAGGTGATATATGTGATTTATCCAAACTAAAAAAAATAAAAAAATTGTTCTCTTTCCTTTTTATTTGTTTTTTTATTTTTCTTACTTGTTCTTTCTATTGTTTTTGGGGTTTATGTGTTTGACAATGGATTAATAGAAAAGGTAATTAAATTTTCACCGTTTATCTTTGAGGTAAAGATTTTTTATTTTTTTTATAGATTAGGATTATACTATGAGTTATGAAATTGTTGATCGTCAATTGAGTAGAGTACGTTTTATGTGGCATATATGTTAAGTTTGTGCTTTTGATTGGATCATTTCTCCAGTTATTTTTGTTTCCACATATAGTAACTATTTGTCCATTTCCATTCACCAATTATTTGCTCCTAACGTGTGTTTGAAGTAACTTTCTTTGCTCCTTTTTTTATGTCAACCAATCACTTTGTTAATATTGATACTCCATTAATCATACATGAATTATTGTATCTGACATCAACCTACCTAATTCAGTTTATCGACGGAGTCAAAAATTTCAAAATATTTTTGGAGTGAATCCACTTGCGTTTCCCTAGGGCCCACTATTGATTTGATGGATAGTCTGTGACATTCAATTTTGGGTGTGTTTAAATAGACACTTAAATTTATATAAAATTTAATAAATAAATATATTCATTCTGCATGACACCTTACGTGATACTTTTGTGTTCAACGTAATGTCCTAACTGTATTATGTCATGCAAAATACGTGTGTCTACTTGTTTAATTTTATACAAGTTTAATGTGTCTACCTGTGCACACTCAAAGTTATAGATATAGTTGTTGGAGAGTATAACAAATTAAGGGTCATGTAATAAAATTTGCTCCTTAAGTATATTTAAGATTTAATATAGGGCATATTTATATTTAGAAAGGTATATAATTGATGACTCGATGCTATGGAGTTTTTGTAATTTTTTTGGTATATTTGGATATTTCTAAGGACTTTTTTGCACATATATTCCTGCTAAAGTGTTTTCAAGAATATTTTCTGAAAAGTTTTTCTTAAAGTTAACTATTTGAAGAGCTATTTGTGTTTTGCTGACTGTTTTGGAATAAAAAAAGTTCTTAGAAAATTATTATTGTACTTGTTTGGATTCCAAATAATGGTTAAAAGTAGTTGCTTAAATATACTTCGTGAATAATTTTAGTTTTTTAAATTTGTAAAAATTGAATCGTTTTAACTTCTATCATATATTTAAATATTCTATCGATTTCATTTGAAAGAAACTTAAAAAAAAAAAAATTAACTAGAATAATAAAAACGTTCAATCGTATCTTTAAAATTAAACAAAATTCAAAAATATATATATCGAAATAGCATAAATTACAAAAGTTACAACTTAAAATATAAATTCCTACTTTTTCATGACTCTCATCAAATATAACTGACAAAATTTTAATTCATTCAGAAATCAGAACACTCCAAAAAATGTTATTTTTTTATTTCAACTTTACTTTATTTAACAGCAATATAAATTAGTTATGTTACCAAATAAACAAGGTTTACTTCTCTATAGAACTTGTTTAGGAAAAGCATTTTGCGGCTAAATGTAAAAGATACTAAATTAAATAGCAATATAAGGAAATTAATACCCAAAAAGGAAAAGAGAATTAAGAAAAACATCTAAAAGCAGAATAAAAAATAGACAGGAGAAATTGTTTTAGGATAATGCTCAGAGTGGATAGTATTCTCTCCATCTTATATTAGTCGTTTATTTTCTTCATTACATGCCTCTTATAAAATTACAAATAAAAAATCAATAATTTTACTCATTTACTTTTTAAAAGACTTTTCAAATTTTTTATAAACTTATCTATATTTTTTACAAAGAAATAACTATAAAAATAAAATGAAACAAAATTAATTAATTTTATCTTAATTTTATAAACTATTAAATAATAAAAAATAATTATTTTTTAATAATATGAACAACTAATACATGAGATAAAGAAAGCAAAGCACAACATAGGCTGGTGTAGTTCAAACTTCAAGGACATAACATGAGAGTCACTATCTTTTGTGATAGAGAAGAATGGTCTTCCACGTTAATTATTCGGGATCGATTTTATTTCAATATTTTTAAATAAAAAAATAAAATTACGATATACTTCAACCTATTTAGGATTGATTTTATTTCAATATCTTTTAAAAAAAAATTACAATATACTTCAACCTATTGGACACTTTTTCTTTTGAGTAGAGGGGTGGGGGGTGTATTTCCAGCAAGTTCTTTGTGTTCCTCTGATCATAATTCTATATTCAGCAAAAGAGCTGATGAATGAATTTACATGAGAGGGTCCTCTTTTGCCTCCTCTAATTATTAAAAAAAAAAAAAAAGTATAGTACTTATGGGAGTGTCCCCATAGGGTAATATAAAATGTAGAGCCAAATCCTACTCTATTGTGCCCACCATCCCCCAAGATTCTTGTATGTACCAATCAAGAAAGGTCACAAACCCAATAAAGAAAGTAAGTCCTTTCTTATAGTAATAACTTAAAATAAAGCTATCCGTAGATTAATTATTCTGGAATAGTTAGTTATTCAAGATAATTTATTTTATTATTTATATGAAATAACTAATTTCATTATTATTATATAAATGATGAGATAAGTTATCTTAAACATGATAATCAAATAAGATAGATTAAATTTTTTTAATCCAAGACTATTTTTCCTTCTTATGAATATTTATATATATCAATATTTTCACTTAGAAGTTTAAGAGCAAGAGTTAGAAAACATAATTACATATATTTTTAGTATAAAGTCATAAAATTTCAAAAATTTAATTTATCTTTTAAATTATGTGGGCAGATGCTTAAATTGAACAGAGAGAGTAGATTGACATGTTAATATAGTCAATGCTATGATGTGGGGTCTTTTCTATGAATAATTTTCTTCCAATCACATAATTAGTTAAATGAGGTAGTAATGGACAACGAAGCAACTCTTTTTTTCAACAAATAAATAAATAAATATTGTTATAGTGAAAGTATTATGTTAAGCTGGCCTGGAAGTGGCTGTTTATAACTTACGTAAATAAATTTATTTTGAGTGGAGATAAAATTTAAATAACCTTTTTTATATAATTTAGAATATATCATAAATATTCATGTGACTATAACGAAATTTGTAATCTTAAAATTATTATTATATTCATATGATGATAAAATGTTTCATGTATTATAGTAAAATGGAAAGCTCAAATTAAAGTGCTTTCAGTTATATTATTTTTCTCAACAGACAGAGTAGCAAATGTTTGTTCAATGTATGTGAATCACATTAGGTAAATGGTATACACATATTTTTAAACTTTATTGAGTAAGTTAATTATATACAATATGACATCTTCTTTAATTATATGCATCAACCTCAATCAGAACAATTCTAAAATTTTACAATTTATTGAAATTAATATATATAATTAAAGACGGTGATATATTTAAAAAGATTAGCTTATCTGCACACTGAACACTTGAAAATCTATTTAAATTGAAACAGGCTAATTTACGCACATTAGCATTTGCAAGAAAAAATTCAGCGTATACGATAGATCATCATCTTTCTCTAAACTATGCGTCTTTGTTAAGTGGATTAAATACGTGTTTGCTTAATTTGTTACATAAATCTGACATGTAGATACTTAATAGCAACGCAAGGTTTGGGTAATTTTTAAGAATAAAGCATGTGTATTGTGATTAACAAAGCAATTTCACTAATCACTTAAAAATCTTAAATTTTGTCTGCTATTTCGCAATTACTATATAATATTTTTGTTCTACTTATACTTTAATTTAGCTTAATGAATAATCTTAATTGATTTTCAGACTCGATTAACTTTACAAAATTGTATTATTATTTTTTTCAATTTAAAGATTTTCATATCAAACAGGTATCCTGATAATGGGATTGGTACCAAGCTGTATTCATATGGGTTTAATTATAATGTCTTGGAATTATTAGACAGTTTATTAAACAGAAGCATATTGAGAAATCATATTTTAGCAATTATTGCATGTGCATTTCTGGCAAAATTAAACTAGACACTGCGCTAAATATATTTTATATTTGACTTTCTGGAAGCATCTGCCTTCATTAGTAGTAAATTGTTGCTATGTTACATTAGGTGACAATTAAATCATAATAAGAGTGTTATAATTTATTTAAATATTATATATAGTAAAATATTATAATATAGTACATTATAAAACAATATATAACAAACGTCTAAACAGAGTGTTAGGCATTGTTTTAACAACTTTATTTAGGTAAATGTTGAGTGTTTTCTCAAGATTAAAACAAATTAGAATGAGGATAAATATTTAGATTAATACGTAATGAAGTATTTATAAGTGGATAAAAAATAGTCACTCAATTAGAACATGACACGTGTTAACCAGTAAAATGTGACACGTGTCACATTCTAAGCCTAGTCAAGACACGTGTCAAAAAGCTTTGACATGTGTAAATAACCTCTCACATTGGTCAATGATATTTTCTCTGTTATAGTTTGTTTAATTTATTGATTTGCAAATTATTGAAAAAATTAAGCAAATTCTTTAAGTTTTTTCAGACAAATTCAATGCTTTCAAATTTCTGCAGAATCGACACTGCCATATTTTCCAGATTTCATAAGATGTAGTTGGTGATTATTTAGTATTTTTTCTCGAGGTGCATGAAAAAGAAGTTTTTTTTTAATAATAAATAATTTGAGACGAATAGAATAATAGACACTGTGATTTAAATGCGCTTAATAATGTGTAACAAAAAATATACACTACTAGAAATGAAAGAATTTCTTACTTATTTCTGTTCTAACAAAATGTACTCGTTGGGCATTATTTTTGACGAATTTTTATTATCATTACTGCTTCATGAAAACATTCGTGAAAGAATCATAGATTTTTAGTATTAGTATTTTCTTTTGAATCTTAACAATTTAATTAATAGGCAATTTAAACTTTCACTATTTTCCTAGTGATGATTTGATCTTTTTATCGTATAATCATATCATCAACCATTATGCCCCTCTCATTATTGGTAATGTAAACTATTTCTCTACCACTTGGTTACAATATATATTTATAATACATGATCTAGAGCCTCTAGAGAGCAAATTTAACCAAGTAATGGACCAACGAAAAAGTCAATATTACCTTAGATCACTACCTAATGAGAATAGGTAACCCAATTTATTTTATCGAACATTTATATCAAACTATATTAACATAATAAAAAGATATGATATATAAATATGATATTTAATTTAGCGTGAACTGATAATTATAATTTTTAATTTTGAGTGTGAACAAGAAGACACTTAAACTTGTACAAAATTAAGCAAACGAACACATTCATTCTACACCTTACACATAAATTTGGTGTCGTACGTAGCGTCCTACGTGCATTATGCATAGGACATGTGTGTCTACTTGTTCAATTTTATGCAAGTTTAAGTGTCTATTTCTACACACTCAAAATTGAATAATATTTCTCTGCTAAAGACAAGTTAAGAATCATATTTATATATTATGCATGATAAAAATACATATTGACCTAACTAATTGCCTATGGTAAAGTAAGACATGTTGAATTACAAACATAGTATCATTCTCTTGACAATACATAAATATATATTAATATTATGCATTTATTAATTTAATGTAAATATTTCGCGCAGAATCGAAGATGTCCTTTCCATTTCATGTTAAAGATTGTGGAGGAAATGGAATATATTTATCCTTTCAAAAAAAATGGATGAAGAGATTGGTGGGGGCACAAATCCTGAATAACGTAACAAGCTTTTCACATAAAGTTGATATGTAATGTGCTGTGTTATACTCAATATGAATAGTCAAAACAATTGAGTACATTCTACTTGCTTACTCATCATTCGACTTATATTTCTCAAATCATTTTCTTGAATAATATCTATGTTCTCCATTTGATTGGATAAAACTTTATTATATAATAAAGATGGACTCATTCATACACTTCCCCCCAAAAAAAAAAACTCCCCAATTCTATAGGGATTTCTTTTTGAAAATGATGTAATTTTTAGGCTTATCGAAAATATTTGTTGTATTTTATTTTTGAGATAGGTGTGTTTACATTACTACATATATTTAATCTTTCTCAGACTTTATTGTGTGACTCCATACTAAATATATTTTTGCTCGTATGTATACACTATTCCTATTTGATACAACACTCATATTTGAAAAGTAATTTGGAGTGGCTTGATTATCGAAATTGGGATATTGATATTAAATTTTAGATTATATTTATATATCTCGTAATACTAATTTTGTGTTAAAATTAAAATTACGTTTATTTCGTATCTAGTCAATGTTATTAGGTCAAACCAATCTAAAATTTATATTAGGTAAAATCTGTATGAAATTTATATCAAAACATTAGTATATTATCTATATATCTATATAGGATGTTGGATTATAATATATACTCTTGAGATAATTTCGTCTTTCATGATAATTGAATTAAAAAATATTTTTGATGTTTTATTTAAAAATAAATAAATAAAATTTGGGAGGGCATGTAAATTTTACTAGTACTTTTTAAGAACAAGCAAAATCAACTTCAAATTATACCAACAACATAGTGGGTAATTGAAAGGACATCAATTGATTTTGTAAAGCACTTGAGGAACACTAACCACTTGACATGATAAATTAAATTAAAGACCAAGTGACTCCATCTTTCATGTAGGCCAAAGGTCAATATTCATGCCAAAAATACAACTTGACTATATTTAGGAATGATTAAAGATACTAATAATTTTATTTTATTTTAAAAAAAGGGAGAAATAGGTACCTAGAAGTGGACCTTCCTATAATACTTTGTGGGGGTAATTTTGCTTCCACTTTTGAAGATTGAGGAGTATATTATTTGGCACTAGGAGAAAAATGTGGTACAAATTATGAGAGAAAATAGTTAAGTCGCACAAATATTTTTAGTATTTACATCAAATTTGGTTCGAAAACGTTTGGGTTAAGCTAAGAAATCTTCATCCTCATCGAAAATCACTTAGTAAAACAACTAGTAATCTCTGACTTGATTTTTGACTCATAAATTAAACTGATATGGAAGATATTTCCAAGGAATCTCTTACTTAATTTGTTAATTTTTTTCATTTCTTATTCGTAGGAGTGGAGCTATAGTATTATGATGAGTTCGAAATTTTTATCATTTTTGTTAATGTCTTGTATTAAAGTACAAATGAACTATACATACAATGATAAATTCAAAATTAATAATTAAATTTCAAATTCTAGCCCCGCTTTATATGGTTTATAAATTCATCACAAAGTAAATTACTAAGAAAATTGGAAAGCAATTGATCTTTTACTTATTATTAAGGGAAAAAGCTCAAATATGTGATCGAACTTTCAAAAAAGACTCATTTATGCCATCAGTTAAAAGTTTGGCTTATTTATGCCATTACCGTTAAAGAAAAGGCTCATTCATGCCATTATTTTTTAACGGTGGTTTTGCAAAACCATTTTTGACACGTGACCAATCATAATTCGGCCACGTCATCAATTTTTTTAATAAAAAATCATAATTCTGAAAAAAAAATTAAATTATTTTTTTTATTTTTTTTTAAAAATAAATTGATGACGTGGCCGAATTATAATTGGCCACGTCATCAATTTTTTTAACAAAAAAATTAAAATTCTAAATAAAAATTAAATTATTTTTTTTTTATTTTTTTAATTAAAAAAATTGATGACGTGGCTGAATTATAATTGGTCACGTGTCAAAAATGATTTTGCAAAACCACCATTAAAAAATAATGACATAAATGAGCCTTTTCTATAACGATAATGGCATAAATGAGTCAAACTTTTAACTGATAACATAAATAAGCCTTTTTTAAAAGTATCATCACATATTTGTGTCTTTCCTATTATGAATTAGACATATTTTATTTAGAAAGTTAGGAGAGAATAAAGGAACTTATAAAAGTGGAAATGCTAGAAAGGTCCCATATTTTTGTGTCTTTCCTATTATGAATTAGACATATTTTATTTAGAAAGTTAGGAGAGAATAAAGGAACTTATAAAAGTGGAAATGCTAGAAAGGTCCAAATATGGGAAGGAGAAATGTTTGGTGGGTTGAGAAAAGAATCTCTGCCTCCATCATTTGATGCTCTTTGTAATTTCATACAAAAACAAAAACAAATTATTCCACTTGATACAAAATTTTAAAAATAAAAAATAATTTTAAATTTTATGATTTTAATTAATTATATGTGTCAAATGTGTCGAAGTATCCTTTGATTCAATAATTTTAAACATGCATGTAGAAATTAAAGCTGAAACTAAAGATATGTAAAGAAAAGGAAAAATATATTTTTTAAATAAACTAATTAAAGTAGGAGAAATAAATTGAAATGGATGAATTAAATAAATAGCTCCAAAAAGTGCAGTGGTCACAAGCCCACAATAAGGCGAGAAAAATTATTAATTTCTGGTAGTACTTATAAGGAGTGAGCATAGTACGCTAGACATTAAATTTATCATATTGAAATAAAATAAAAATTGATACCACAAATCCACAATTATAATATTATGATATGGATTTTAAGTATTTTTGTTTTTTGATATAGTATTTGGTATATATAAAATATATAAAATTATTAAAGTATATAATTACATATACAAATAGTATACGTTCACTTTCTCTGTATCTTTTCAACCACTGCTCCCCAACTCTAATTCCATTAAATTTCTTTATAAGGTAAGATGCGACTTCCTCATTTAAACTAATGGTTTAAATTAACACAAATGTAAAATTGCATGAATTAGAATTCAAAAGGGAAAATTACTACAAACACAATTTTTTATTCCTTAATTATTGATAAATTGTTGTTTTAATTTTATGGTGTTTAATTAAATATATTTGACCTTCAACTAATTGAAACGTATACTATTAATTTTTGCAATTTATCATGATTATCAATCAGTTCACTACTTAATCATATATGTTTTATTAAACTTATATTATTACTTCATCTTTGAATTTTGATAGTAAAAATAATCCAAAGTATAACATATTTTCCTACCTAAAGTGACAATCATACAGAGATCAATTAGTAAAAGGTTAAATGTACTTTATTATAAGGGCTAATATTTTTTTTAAAATTATCTATAATTGACGGATCAAAAATACTATTATGCCTCAATATAGATCGATCCAACCCATTTTGGAGCTCACATAATTTTTGAAATTGACTATTCTGACTGGGTAGCCCATCATATTGATGAGTCTTAAAATAATCAGTTTAACCTAATTTCAGATCAAAGCAAAATAAAATTATAATATTTATTAAGTTTGATTTCGAATAAAAATTTAATCAAAACAATAAAAGTAGCTCATCAAATAGGTGTCGAAATTAAAGGCCCATGCTGAAGACTGACTGACAAAGCACTGTGAAGATTAAAAGTACTGAGGAGCAAAAATATATGTTTTGAATTGTGTGCCCCTTCTCATAATTTATAATTAATCCATCGCACACCAAATAAAACCAAAAGTTTTTTTTTCTTCAATATTTGGTAATTTCAGCTGTTTTTATAGTATGTGCCTCTTCTAAGAAAGAAATTTTAATAGTATTCTTTTTACATACAAGTATTTAAAAACTACCTTTTATCGCTCCTTCCAATCGTCTAGTTTTATTCTTTTATTATATTAAAAATTAAATTTTTATTTTTATTTATTCAATGTTAAAAATTAAAAAATAATTTATTATTTTGTTTTATTTATTTTATTATTAAGTGATATAATCAAATCATTTCTTATTTCTCTTGAATGAGTGTCAAATCAATATTGCATGAATAAAATAGACGGAGGAAGTAACTATTAACCAATTGCCTAATTGAGAAAAGAGAAAATCTCAAAAAATTACTCAACTATAAGAAATTATATAATAAAGCTTTTAATTTTATTTTGTATCAACAAAATCATATTAACTTAGATTTTTTCTATAAAATTACTCAAACAAAGTTGTGTTAAATGAATTCACTTATGTTGTACAGACATAAACCCACATATAAAACAAAATTATAGAAGACATGTATTTTTATAAAATTAATCAAAATATGTAATATGTTTCGAACAATACTTCATTTGCAAGCTAACATGGACACCACCACTAGTATTATGCAATCCACAATGGAACTTCTATAATTTATGCAATGGAAAAATGTTTGAATATAATTAATAAACACTTAACAAGTAATAATATAATAGTAGTATATGCCAGTAGTAGTTCCAAAAAGATGTGAAGATATCAAGAACCAACACTAATATCATGAATGATCCATCCTTTCATTTTTTAATTTTTTTTCACTTATCCGGAGCCCATATTGGAGTTTCGATTTAATTACTACATGACCTATTCAGGGGTGATGCTCCCAACAGGATTATCTCCATACCCAGAGCTAGAACTCAAAACCTTTGGTTAAGGATGAAACACTCCCACCAGTACACTATGACCCATGTTGATTCGTATTGTTTGAATCAAAGAATTTGAAAGTACAAGAAGACACGGGGTGTGTTTGAAATGGAAGAATGAAAATGTTCTTAATTTTCTCATGTTCGATTGATTTATCAAAATTTTAAAAAAATATTTTCTCTAGAAAACCAAGTTTAGGATGACTTCCCTAACAGAAATATGACAAACACGTTGTAGAAGTAGCATTTCTCTCTATCCTTCGACACACCTCATCTTCACTCCCATCGACACTTTTTTCCTCTTTCCTTTTAATTTGTTGAATAAATAGTCCATGGCTCCATAAATACAATGGTTCATGTCACACATGTTGTAGTAACTAATTGGTCCTCCTTTTAAGGTTTGACGCTTCTGTATTCAAAATAGACTCAACAGACATACAGCAATTTGATTACCCGAGTCAACTTACCACATAAAGTATTCCAACTTTGAGAAAATTCATAGCAATTTCAATGAAGAAAAATTCACATCAAGTAGTTCTATATCAATACAGAAAAATAGTTCATCGAAACGAGTAAATCGTTCATATAAAACAGGTTGACTGTATTTTCCTATCGCTAGTTGTGCAAGTAGGCAAAAGCACGTCGACTTACTTAACTACCATAGCAAATTTATGACCTAAAACCAAGGAAGAAGTGATATCTCTAAACAGCAACTCTCTGTCTCAATAAAGAAGCAACAGCCTCGGGACAATTCAAACTCTATACAACTTTCAAGAAGTTAATTCGCTAAACTATACAAGTTCTAAGCTTTGACATGATGTTCTTGAGTCGAGGGTCTATTGAAAGCAACCTATCCATCTCACAAGATTGTGGTAGGAGTAAGGTTTGCACACAGATTTCTAATTTTAAAGGGAAACCATGCAAGTACAAAGGCACTATATTGGAGAGTTACAACCGACTTTATGAGCAACACAAAACTAGAAGAATATGAATAATCAAATATGAGCTCTCGCCCATGACTCTGGGGTAATGCAACCTCAGTTTCCTGCGACCAGAAACAGCTTCATTGGTTACGAGTTGCAGTTTTTTTCATGAAAGACACAATGCAGCAAAGACTGCTGAAATAAACCAAGAGCCAAGAGAAGCCAAGAGATGAGAAATGTTCAGGTGGCTAGACACAGGCAGCAGTTTAATATCCACCAATCTTATCCCATGAATCATGAACTGCAATAAGAATCCTATGCAAACTAAAGAGAGTTGATATACAGCCCTAGAAGGGTCATGCCTGTGTGATAATATTTGTAACTAAGCATGTCGTAAACAACCTCTCTACCTTCTACCTTCTCAAGGTAAGGGTAAGGCTTCGTGCACACCACCCTCCCTGGATCCCACTTGTGGGATTACACTTTCTATGTTGTTGCATGTCATGGAGAAGTAAATACTAATTATAAATTCACTAGACAGCCAGAGGACTTCCCGAAACTATAGAATCAACTCAAATAATCAGAAAACAGAAAATATTGAACTGATTCCATAACCAAATTTAGCTACATTGGGTTCTCAAAAGAGATGATAATGGCCACCCAACCACTGATCACCAAAGAGCAGCCCCAGTACACGAAGCATCCTGCATTCTCATGAGATCTGGGGAAGGGCCGCACCAAAAGGGGGGGGGGGTGATGTAGGCAACATACCCTGATGCAAGCATCAATGGTTGATTCCACATATCGAAGTGACCTATAGGTTACATAGAGACAACTTAACCGTTGTTCTAAGGCTCCCCAGCCCAACCGCTGATCACTACACCTCTTTTGAATGAAGTAAGGTAGTCACTAGGAAGGCATCAAGGAGACGCAAGTTTACAAAAGAAGAAATATTAGCTCCATTGAAACAACATCATGCTAAGACTAAAGAGCTAACAAAGTCCAAAAATACTAACTACAGGGGTAAACTTTGTCCAACAAAATAAATGAAGCAAATATGAGTGATTTAGAGTTGAGATTCCATCAAAATACCTCCATTCCTTTTAGTCGACACACACCATTTAAGATCACTACACCTTGCACATCTCTCAAACTTATTCTTCCAAAAAATAAGAAGAGATGAGAGGTAGAAGGCATTTATAGGAGTGAATACAATGAACTTTCAAAATTCAAAGGAATGATCAGAAAGGTAATTGCAAGGATGACCAATCATAAGCTCCCTCAAATGAAGTTATCACCCTATCAGATTAGCTATCAACTATGTTATTGCACTCTGAAAGTAATTTTTCTTAAGATGTAAGCATTTCAGAGCTTTCCGATTAAATGTACAGAATCATTGGCTTTCACCCTAACTACTCCAAACTAATTGTAGCACAGAAATTTCCACTTTCTACATTCAGATATTACCTCTAGCAGAATTGTAGAGGCACTGCCTGACACTCTTGTGCATATCAAAAATCAAGGGCATGGTTCATTTCCAACCTTCTATTGGCTTCGACCTATTGACCAACTTCCATTTGCCAGGAATGATGCAAATGAGCTCCCTAATAACTTCCAAAGTGCAACCATTTATGACATTCAATTATTTTAGTTAGCATATCTTAACTCTTAGGCTTGTCTAGAAGGGTGAATATTCAACCGCCATATACATGTTGCTTCACCAACTACCGGTACAACATAGATACGTACTCAATGATAATACAAGAATATGAGTGTTTAGGAACTGATAATAAGATGGACACATGAAAAATCATTGCCAAAGTGGACCAAAACAAGAAACCTAATGTTCTGCTATAAAAAAAAAAAAAGAAGGCTAATCTAATACGGTGTAAATAGTTTTCTATGTTCTAATGGAACTGAACACTAAAGAATATCACCTATTAATAAGACCCAGCTTACTGCAGCACTGAAGTCGAGCCATATGCTTTGAGGTACAAAGGCTACCTGACCATGTCTATGTTCTCATTTCGTCGTCTTGTCACCCTTTGACCTTTAACCTTTGCCTCACATATAATATTAGGAGTTGGGAGATTCTAAAATGGATCTATTTCTCCTCTCCCTTGACAATTGACAGGGGATTCTTCATGGAACTGACTAAGAAGCTCAAAATTTTCAGATTATGGAGGAAATATTTACCAGGACCGAGAAATTTCAGATTCAATAGAACAACTTTCATATTAGGTTTGCCATTTAACATTGTTTGTCAAACTTCTGGCAATGACTCAAATAGCAAACAAGATGACAAAACGCACTTCCACTCCAAACTTGCTATTAAATATTATATCCAGCCAGGCCTCCCTTCTCTCGCCTTCCCCACTCTCCGTTGTCCCTTCCTCCTTTCCCGTCTGTTTAGAAAAGTAAGCACTGAGAGTTTCGTAGCACACCAGGTTTGAAACAAACCCATGCATGAAAGATGAATAAACATGCACAGAATTTGTAGGATGGCAAAGATTGATAAAATCGCGCAAAATATGGAATCATAACACGAAAACTTGTTCACATTAAAGGCGAAGAAATGAAGAAAATTCAAAGTATTTGATTCCAAATGTGACATTACAAGAATCTTTCCTGCATTTATCCTTACATATAGATCACTTTAAACAACATCTAACAAGTTACAGCCCCTTTTTGAGTTGCCTAATTAACTACATTGCCTAAAGTTCTAAGAGAATAAAGAGATGAATCAGCTACCGACTCTACTCACAAAGAGCTAAGATAAGATGGCAATGTGTGTGAATAAAATAATATTAAAAAAAAAAACTAAATGCAAATCACTAAATAGATCTCTTACGTTTTGCTAGGGTACATTGTATCTCATCAAGTATAAAGATTCAATATGGAGAAGATTTCCACCACGAAATTCCTCAAACCAATACCAGTCACTGGAGCTGTCCAAAATCAGCAGTTTTTCCTTAACACTACTGATCCCTCCATCTTGGACTTGTTATAGAAAAGAATCCTGACGGTGACATAGGAAATCCATAACCAGGAGATGGGGGAAATTGTGGTCCAGGGCCTAAAATTCCAGGCTGAGCCATGTGAGAGAAGGAGAAATTCGGAGTCAATGGTGGAGGTCGCTGCACACCAGGAGAAAGCAGTGGATAAGGTGATCGAGGGGATAACATGTTGAAGAAGCCAGTGGGTGATTGCAAAAGGAACTGAGAAGTGGGTGAAGGCAAAAAAGTTGGCCCATTTATTCCCGGAGATGGAAGAGGAGGAGGCGGCGGACCATTCATCCTAGGAGATGGGAAAGGAGGATGTGGACCATTCATTCGAGGGGGTGGGAGAGAAGGTGGACCATTTGTTCTAGGCAATGGGAGGAGAGGCGGGCCATTCATTCTAGGCGATGGGAGGAGAGGTGGGCCATTCATTCTAGGAGAAGGAAGTGGTGGCGGGCCATTCATTCTAGGAGAAGGAAGTAGTGGCGGGCCATTCATTCTAGGAGAGGGAAGTAGTGGCATTGAAGGATTAGGAAGAAAGCCGGAGGATGGAGGATGTGCTTGATAATGAGCAGGACCTTGAAGTTGTGTTTGTGTAGCCCCTGGATCCATTATCGAGTTTTGAAGGTAACGCATGTAAGCTGAGATTGGAGACTCTGCTGTATTAGCCCAAGCATCACCAGGGTTAACGGGTGGTAACATGGGAGGAGATGGCTGACCATATTGAGGAGGAGGTCTCACAAAATTGTTATTGTATGCAACACCAGGTACAGGACCTGCCGGTTGACTTGGGACTGGCATTGGTGCTGGAGGGTGCATGGGAATTCGGGGGCGATTAATTGGTGCCAAAGGGGGAGGTCGAATCCTTTGCAATCTCATACTTGGAGGCTTTGGTGGATTATGAGGAGGTCTAGGTTGAGGTTCTTGAGATGGCGAACCAGTCAACTGCTGAACAATACTCCGAAAATCATTTTTGTTGATATTATAAACTTGGGGTTGAGCTTGTTGTCTCGCACTATTTGCATTATTGAAATTGGGTTGGTGTATAGGACTTTTCTTTATATTCTTCCCCAATTTATTCACACCTAAATAATCAAGACTTCGATTGTTAGGACGATCTGGATTATCCATTTGAATACTTCTCTACAGTTGTTTTACCTAGAATAGCTCCTCTTCGTCAAACCATCAATGAACATCAACCGAAACAAAGTCTTTTAAGCTTAAAGACAACACAAAACCTCAGCACTTACACCACTGCAATAAACCCTCCAGAAATCTCAACCATTGAACAAAAACCCAGAAATACAATTCACAAAGTACCAGAAAATGCAGTCTCCAATCCTAACAAATTCAAAAGAGATACCCAAGCAAGAACCAAAACAAAAGTTGCAAACTTTGAAACTGTAACAGCAATATACACCAGTATATAATCCCCAAATCAAATCAGCTCCAGCTTCAGCAAAAACAAAAAATTCCTCATATTCCCAAAATGAACCAAAAGCACAGAAATCTGAGTAATCAGTGAAATTCCCAACAAAATACTCAACACCCAATTATTGTTTCTCTCTGTAGACTTCCAAGAACGAATCTTTATCCTTCTCAAACACTTGAAAATTCACAAAAAAAATCCAAAAAAATCCGACCTTTTCCTATTTTTCAAGATTCAGATATATGCTTAAAATAGATACTAACTCTGTAAAGGGGTCAGAGAAGAGAAACTTACGCCTTGACTAGCGGGACAAAGCTGTCATAACCCATGTCAACTGATCAAGAAACCTCTTCTTCTTCCTTAAATCAGTATAAAAATTCTATTTTTGAAGGTTTTTCTCTATAGTTTGAGAAAAAAAAATTGAATAAACCCTAGCTTGGTGCAGAGGGGGATGGGGGGTTGTTAGTCAACGAGAAAATGAAACGGAAATTGGAAGCTAAATATTAGAAAGTGAAAAACAATTGATAATGATGAACAAGAAGAAAATAAATACTATAAATACATAAATATAAATAGAGAAATAGTGAAAAAGAAAAAAAGGAATGTAGGGTCAGTTTAGAGTGACAAACAAGATAGTCAAACTTAAGGTGTGTTTGGTATTAGCAAAATGTTTTTCATGAAAAATGTTTTTCATTAAAATAAGTAGATTTTGGACTTATTTTTTCATGTTTGGTTGGTGAGTAGAAAATATTTTCCGGAAATGTTTTTTAGTGTTTGATTTATGAATGAAAAATGTTTTTGAGAGACATCTTTTATTTTACTAGAGTAAAAAATAATTTATAAAATCGAAAATATTTTTTAAAATCAAAATTATTATTTTTTGAGGGTGGGGTGGGGTGGGGTGGGGGGTAGTGGGTTAATTCTTTGAGGAGGGTTGGGGTTGGGTTGGGGGGCTGGCCGGTAGGGGGGTTCAGGGATCGGGTGAAAAAATAAAATTTTGAAATTAAATTTTTTTTTTAAAATCGATGTTTTTTCCCAAAAAAAAATATAATTTGAAATTGGAGGAGAGTTTTGGAAAATGTTTTCCTTAATTTTTGAAGGGAAGTCATTTTCCTTAATTTTGAGGAAAATGAGTTGATTTGGAAAACATTTTCCATAACTTTTGTCCCAACCAAACATGGGAAAATTGGAAAACATTTTCCAGAAAATGTTTTCCTTCATACCAAACACACTCTTATTTTCTTCCTTTTCCAATTTATATGACACGTTTATATTTTGAGAATCAAATAATGTAAGTTTGATCAGAAATTTATGCATGAAATCTTCAATTTTTTTTGAATTAAATTTATATATTTATAAACTATGTAAAAAGTATTATGAGTTATAATAATTGATAATTCAAAATGTTTAAAAGATCTATAAAAATGTATTATCAAAAATAGACTTGTTTGACTCTAAAAGTTCGAAACGTGACATATATAGTGAGACGAAGGAAGTATTTGGAAAGTAAAATGTAATGGAATAAAAGAGGATGAGAGTGGAGGTTTGAAGATTACGAGATGTAATGGTCAAAGAATGAAAGTTTAGAGTGTTAAACAGATAAAAAATACTAAAATGAAATAAATTTAAAATGTTACTTATAAGTTATTTATTTCTCCATTTGGAAAATTATTTAAGAATTTACATACTATCTAGTAGAACATTATGTATGGAATGGTAGCAAGGGTTCGAAGATTATGAGATGGGATGGTCAAAGAATGAAAATTGAGAGCGTTGAACTAGGGTTGTGTATCGGTCGGTTCGGTTCGATTTTGAAGTTTATCGGATTGTCTTATTTTTATCGGTTTGTAGAGATGCTAAACCGTTATAGATCCATTAAGATATTGGTTTATTGGTTATTGATTTATCGGTTTTTCATTGTTATCGGTTCGGTTATCGGTTTAACCGTTAAGATTTGACACAAAAGAAAAAACATTGAAAATCACTTAGAAACAAGATGACAAACCAAATAAACCATGCACTTGAGTTCATAAGTTACATCTTGGTTAAAAGCAAACACTTTTACATTGTTGAATAACTAAGTGTTTGAGACAATCAAAAATAAAAGTAGAAAATTAAACTCTAAGTCGAGGACTTTATATACAAAATGGTATAAATATTATTATTTAATTTACTATCGGGTTATCGGTTAACCCGTTAAGAAAAAACTTCAAACCGTTAAGAACCGATAACCCGATAACAAAAAAAATCAAAACCGTTATCAAAACTACTAAACCAATAACCCAGTACTATAAACCAATAACTTTTTTATCGGTTAGGCTTATCGATTTCGGTTCAGTTTTGAACAGCCCTACGTTGAACAGATCAAAAATACTGAAATGAAATATATCTTAAGTTTCACATAAATTTTAATTTTTTCAATTTTTTCTTAAAAGTATTTTTTTAAAAAAGTGATATACATCGTGAAATACCATAAAATGAGGTGGGGTGGGGTGGGAGGTCGAAGATGAGATGGTCAACAAATGAAAATTGAGTGTGTTAAACAAATAGGGAATATCAAATGGACAATAAATTTAAAATGTTACTTATAAATCTACAATTTCTTTTTCTTTTCATAAGGTCGTACAAAGTAAAGAATTTTGGCATATTTAACTACCCAATAAGATATTGATTAGTATTTAAATTAAAAAAGAATAAGTATTTTCGTTTTCTAAATAATACGAAAATTCGATAGTTATTTATGTATGAAGAAAAAAATCTTCAAATTTGAAAGATTTATCAAATTTTTTACTCAATTTTTAACTAAACATTGTCCAGACGTCTACTAAAATCACCAAATTCAATAGTTCTCTGTAAATTTTTTAAAAAGAAACTCCAAATAGATTTTACTCGATCATGTCTAAACATGAGATATACAATTATAATTAGAAATTATATTGATCGAATTTGAAGTACTATTTTGTATACAAATTGTGAAAAATATAGTAATTTTTCGAGTTCTTATACGATCTTACCATATGAGTAAATCATTCTTTATAAATTTAAATATCTACAGGTACAGACAATCTCTTTATGCCGAACATGAGATTTCGAATCATATATTTCTTTTTTTTTAAAATAATAATTTAAGACATAATTTCAAATTATAACCTCAAATCGCATGCCAATTTAAAATCATAACTTCATATCACATCATTCCCATGTCTAAACGCAAATTTACACTCCTCCAATAATAGTCTGATAAATTTTATCATTAAACTTCATATCGAATATCTAAACACAAGCTTACACTCCTAATATCTAAAATATGAATTGCCACTAGCTAATTAATTTGACACATACTTGAGAATATATAGTCTGATTACTGTTTATAGCAGTCAGCATGCTGTAATTAAAGAAACTTTCAAGTAGAAAATTAATTATATTCCCTATACATAATTAACAAAAGTCAAAACCTAAGTTAGAACTAGAATGACACGAAAAAATTATTAATGGTGCAACTTTGAAAAATTCGTTAAACAAATTAGATCATTGACAAAAACAAGATTAACATCAAAGTGTGGGGCTTACTTTTTAAGTGGATGTGATAGTCGAGAAAACAACAGTCCAATCATTTGAATTTTAACTCTTTGGATCAATTACTTGTGAGACTGAATTTAAATAATTTTTTTGATGTATTAAAATTGATGCATCATAAAATTAATAAAAGAGATAGAATAAGAATAAAATAGGCAACTTTCACATATAGCAAATAAAAAATTTATATTTGTATGTTATAGCAAAGTTTGCATAATTGCGCTTCATAGCAAACATATAACTGTATAATTCGCTATACATATACAATTGTATGATTCTCTAGCCTAAATTGTATAATTCACTGGCATCACCATACATATACAATTATATAATTCACTGGCCTAAATTGTATAATTCGCTGCAATTGTATAATTCACTGCAATTGTATAATTCGCTGCAATTGTATAATTTGCTATGGAGTAGCTATTATATTTATTTTATATTATTAGTTTGCTATTATATATAATTTTGCCGAATAAGATTGGGACCCTTTTGTTATTAAGTATTGGAAGTATAAAAGTGTAACGGATCTAAGTATGTTAGTTGAAAAAAAATATTTTTTTTTGTAAGAGAAAATAAATTATGTATATATTATTCTTTCCAAATATATTATCACTTATAAAATATATGCTGTTAGTGTAATTTTATAATAAGCTCTTTAAATAAAAAGATTTTTCAATTGTTGGATAATAATTTGAGATTTCAAATTTAACTCCTAACTACTCCTATTCTAAGTATAATAAAATCCAAATAAGTTATGTGATTTCTTCATATTTGATTAAATCTCGAGTTCAAGCTCTAGATATGGAGAAAATTTTGTTGAAAGTATTATCTTCAGATAGGCTCCATAATGTGCTATTCAAATTTTATCAGGCCACAATATAAACTTTGGACATCAAATGAATAAATAAAATATTTTTAATGACGTTAAAAAGCATGCACGTTGAAACAAGAAAATCATTAAAAATAATAGTATGGCATCGTAAGTTTTAAGAGTGTTAATGACGAAAAGAAAGTCTACATATGTAGTAATCAAACATATAAATAGGAGAGGCCGCCTTAGATGTTTCAAAAGTGATCATTAATTAACACTAAACTAAGATACCTATTGTAGACATTGAAATTTTATGGGACTCTACAAGATGCGTTCGATTTGAGTTGAGACTCTACAAATTGTGTTCAACTCAAATTAGGATTCTTGGAGGCTACTCAACCCTAAACCCTAGTTTATGCCTATATAAAGGGTACTAAATTCCCATAAAAGACATCTCAGAAATTCCATAAAGAGATTAATATCTCGAATACTCCGCAAACTGATGAATTATTCATATAAAGAGGTCAAAGCTAAATCATCCTAGTTCGAGAAATACGTCACTAACGACCCTCGAATCATGGATAAATCTTAGGAGAGTAGAATCAAGGGATCAACAGAGTAGAATCAAGGGATCAACAGAATTGTACTCGCAATCTATCTTGATGAATAAAATCATGTTTCTTCATATTTTATTTGTATGATTTATTAATTTTCCATATGTTTAAAATTTGTTGCAAACACCTACAATTCTAATTTTAGTGGGAATTTAGGTGCTATCATTCATGATCAGTTTTTGATTTGTAAATATCTTAAATTAATATTAAATATATAATTAATTTTTTATTAATCGATTCATATAACGATACAATTTTCTATTTAACTAATAAAAATGCTCTTTTATTTTATATATATATTTATATATACTGCCTTCATGCAGAAAAGAGTATGTCACCACCAAGCCAACAATTTTTTGTTGAAGAAAAATAAAAAAATCACCAAGATGACAATTATAAACACAATAAATAGAGTTTGTATTTAAAATATTAAACCATTGTTGTATAATTAGGGATAAAAAAAGTATAATTTGAGTTATTGAGTGAAATATTGAAAACATTCCTAGAATAGACATTAGTTATTAGTTTTATTCCTACAGACTTAAAAACATCACCCGATTTTATAATTTGAGTGAAACACTCCCCCCTAAATTTTCGCTAAGTTTAAGAGTGTTTTTAACATTACTCTCAATTTTTCTTTAAAAGTCTCATGCTTTTTACATAGTTCAAGAGTGCTTTCAATAATTTTCTCGAGTTTTATTTGTATGGGGAGTAAAAGAGAGTATAAGGGTGTTTTCAATATTTTTCTCGAGATTTATTTGTATTATTGGGTGAAAAAAGAGAATGGGTTGAGAGAGGCTCGAACTTCGAGAGTGAAATATTGAAAACATTCCTAGATTAGGCATTAATTATTAGCTTCATTCCTGAACAGACAGACTTAAAAACATCATCCAATCTTATAATTTGAGTGAAACCTACCCCTAAATTCTCGCTAAGTTGGAGAGTGTTTTCAACATTATTCTCAATTTTTCTTTAAAAGTCTCATGTTTTTTACATAGTTCAAGAACTTTCAATATTTTTCTCGAGTTTTATTTGTATTGGGGAGAAAAAGAGAGTATAAGGGTGTTTTCAATATTTTTCTCGAGTTTTATTTTTATAATTTGGGGTGAAAAAAGACAATGGGAGGCTCGAACTCTCGACCTCAGGATTACTCAGAAGCTATGAGACCTACGCGCTAGCCAACTGCGCCACCACCCCAAGATGTTGTTTAATCTCTCCTAAAGATATTTCAAAGTTCTTTTGTAACATTACAAAAGCAAATTTCTGGTTTAATTGAATTTAAATGTATACCATCTTGTACTAGTAGCTACTATTTCTGTTATTTATTCTTGTTTTTATTAATTTAATGAAGTAAGTTGAGAATCATGAATTTTTTTATCGGCTCAAATCAAGTGAAAGTCAGAAACACTAGTGCTTTCTTCCCTAATTTACTTGAAAAAAGTATTTATTTTTTTTTTGTTCTATTTGGATTCAGGACTCATTCTATTAAGTGTATGTTTTTCCTTTCATCTTGTTGGTCTAAAAGTAGTAGAATGCGTTCCATCTACTTCTTTATAGTATATCCTTCCCTTATTGTTTATGATATGCTTTACTTGAGTCGAGTGTCTATTAAAAACAGTCTCTCTATTTTCACGAGATATCCTCAAACCTCACTTGTGAAATTACAATGAGTATGTTAACGTTGTTGTTGTGATTTGTGAGTCATGATTAATGAATTTGATATATCTGAAGTCTAATATTGTCAATGTGATATAATATAAAAAGTTCATGACCTTCTAGATGTGAGATAACAGATATCTCGTAAAATTAGTCAGGTGCATGCAAGTGGCTGAACCCCACAAATTGCAACACGTGAAAATTGAGTCCATTTCCTACAGCAAGAACTTTTTTGGTTCTTCATGTCATATGCAGAGTAATCTTGAGAACTAATTTGTGCATCACATTTTTTGGTCTACATTGTCACCCTCTTTTAATACTAAGTCTTAAAGATATTATCGCTTCATTAAATAATTACTTTATTATGTATCAAACTTGAGGTATTTATAGTCGTCAAGAACAAAAACTACTAACGGAAAAGTCGAAAAAACTAATTAATTTTATATAAGACTTCTAAAATGACAAGTCATTTGAAACAAATGTAATCAAATAATAAGTATTTCAAAACAGAAAGAGTACAAAATATAATATCATATTGTTATCGCCCTCTACATATATTACAAAGAATGAACAATTTGTTTACGAAAAACCCAAATTTATACCAAGAAATATATATATTTGTACGTGTACTCCCTTCTAATCCAAGTTTAACCAAATGACCAAATACCAGTATTATAATTCACAATAATGAAAAATGATGTTGGTAAAATTGTAAAAATTCTCAGAAAAATTACGGATTTGCCCTTGTGACAATATATTTCTCCATGATCAATTCTCATTCATCTGCCTGCAGAGTTCCTCAAAACTCCAATCTCTTCTCATCCCGGAGCATCGTTGCAGCCTCGGCGTGACACTGGGAAACTCCATCGGACCACCATAGCTGTTATGAAGGCGGTGAGCGCCTTTGTTCGACGTTCGAGTCATCACATTCTCATAGCCAGAGTTAGGTGCCATATTCCCTGACCAACTCCTATCAACTCTTCCCAAACATGAGCTAAAATTAGACATTTCTTGACTATTGTTGTCAACATTGTTTGAATCTATCCTCCTCAAAACTTGACATGTCAAGCAATTCAAATTCATTTTGACTCTAAATTAAATCAAAGAGATAGAAATGATCAAGAGTTGGTTTAGGGAAAAAAATGTATTGATATGAAAGAGAATTGATAGTCCAAGTCTTGGCTGATAGAGTTACTCGTAATTTGTGCTAGTGGCATGCAGAATGTACCCTTGAAATTAGTTGAGATATATGTAAGCTGGTTGAAGTTTTGTGCATGAATGCACTCAATGGTAATTGCAAGAGAAAATGAGGGATTAATTTTATATGTATAGAGAGGGTGAGTATGTTTCCTATCTCCTCACATTTCTTCCCTTGTCCCTTACTTCCCCATTTTAAAGGAGAAGTTTAAGGACATCTGTTAATAATATCCATTAAATTTTGGTCTTTGAGGTTTGATCCCTAAATTAAAGCTCAATGTCAATTTTTAGTTAGTGGCTACTATTAATTTCTTAGCTTTGACTCTAAACTTTAAAGGAGATTAACTTTGTAAGCACATGAATCATGATAATGATTTGTAAATAATCATGCATTTATAACAAATAATAGAGTATTTTCAATAGAAAATAGAGGAAAATAACGAAAATAATTTTAGAGGTGATAGATTCTAAATAATTTCTCCAGTATACATTTAATTGTTTGACGGGATATAGAATTCAATAAATATTTTACGAAGACTAGAAAAGGTTTTGGAATTTCATAATATACACAAAATCTTCCATACCTCATATCAATATATATGATATCATTGAAACATGATAATAATTAAGAAAAAAAATGTAGTTTTACATGAATAACTAACAATTATATGGTACAAAATATTGCGTTATGCGCTTCCAACAAGTTAGTAAATAAAGAAACAAAAACTACGATTATTTATCGCTATTAGATCAGTAAAGCTAGCATGGATAGAATTAGTTGTAGGTTGTCACATGCTTCCTAAATTCAGCTTATTTAAGACCAAGTTTTTTAGGGAATTTTACTCAATTTTCACAGTATTAAGAGTTAATTACATTATAATTCTATTATTTTTTAAATTATAAAAATCTTTTATATTATTGGTGTTTGGATACATCCCAAAACGTATTGATACATCGTGTTTCGGGTTCGGATACATCTCATCTCGGTTTCGGATACATCTTATCGTCTACGTCTCGATACATCACGTAAAGTAATGTATCCAAGAATAGGAGAGAATAGAGATTTTTGTAATTTTTTCAGATGATACAGAATTTTACAGAATATGGTAAATAAGTTGTGTATTTAGTTAATTTTTTCAATTTTCTACTTATTTTTGAAAAATTATTGAAATACATGTCTTATATTTCCAATATCCCCTTCTATTTCTAAAAATCTCTAAAATCTCTTATTTCTTTAATGTATCTGAGCACATATTAATGTATCCGAGTCAATATTTAATGTATCTGAGCTACACATTATGTATTCAATTTATTTTAAAATGTATCCGAGCTAGTTTTTAATGTATCCGAGCTACATATTTTGTATCTGATTTATGTTATAATATATCTGAGAGATTCTTTAATGTATCCGAGCTACATATTAATGCATCCAATTTGTGTTACTTTTTAAGGGATTAATGTAATACAAACTAAAAAAATGAATAGATTGCAATTTCATATTGAAACTATGTGATTTCCGGAAAATTTACATTAGTTTTCTCAACTAATTGAGCCATCAAAAGGGCTGGCCCAACCAATCCGTTGTGGGCTATAGAATTTGATTGGCTAAAATAGACCGATCCTTCATTTAAATGGTCCTTTTTAAGAGGAAGAAGAAGTGATAGTGTTCTTTTTTAAGTATTGGCTAAATTTTAAGTATATTATGCATCTTGATTAAAACTTAAATGGCAGTCCATCTAGATTAAAATATGAAAAAATTATATGTTTAATCAAATATATATTAGTTAATTGGTCATCACATCTATAAACTTAGTTAATTATCATTCGCAATCAACATTCAATGATAATACGTGGGTTGGGGTTCGAGTTTGTATAATTCACATGTTTGTATAATTCAGAAATGGTATAATACAATTTGTATAAATTTGTATAATATAATTTGTATAACTGTATAAAGTTCAAATGTTTGTGTTTATATAAAATTCTTATTTCGAGTTTATACAATAATAGCTCAATTATACAAATGTATCCGCGAATTATACAAATTCATCCGTGAATTATACAAACTAGACAACTTAAATTGTAGTTACAACACGTAAATATGCGAACTATAATTATGAAGCATAATTGAATTTATGAGAAAACTACATAAATTCCACTAATTTAGATTCTAAGTACTAGGATTGATCACGATAGATTCGACTATTACTTCCTATATCATATTTCGTCCTTTAGATGTATGTATCATTACTCATTAGAACATGATCTAATGATTTTAAAAATCGAGATACATGTTTTCTTTGTTTGAACTAAATGATTATAACTAATCTCATTAATTAAAGGAGTAATGGAAGATTTTCAACTACATGGACAATTCATTTTGGAAACACAAATCAATCAAATTCCTTAGTATAAGGCGAAAAATATGTATATCTTGGTTATGTATTTTGATTAATTTTGTTTTATTACTCTTAAAATAATAAATTAATTAATTTGATGTATCTATTAGTATGATGTATTCACAAACTAAACACTTTGATACATGAGTGGACGGTATCTAGTATTACTTTTATGTATCTATTTATATGTATCTAGTAAATATTTAATGTATCAAGTATCAATTTCATACGTTATATTTAATAACGTGTATCTCAAATACATGGTACACAAATACATCTAAGTATGTGTATCTAAATATGGAATGCACTGAAACACATGACTAGTTATATATGTGTATCTAAATATGAAATGAAACTAATTTAGGAAAAAATCACGACGATAGAATATTTGTCGTCTCATTAATCTTCCCCTTTTTTATCAAATACTTGAACTTTTCAAATACATGTGTATATTTTGTTAAATACACGTACACCTAATACGTTTCAAAAATACAGTTAAGGACGCCATGTGTTAAGAGGATGGAGTGGCGAAAGAATAGTTCTAATTGGTTGTGAATAATCTATACATTCAACTAAAACAGACAATGGTGTAGCGACTAACCTTTCCTAGTTGGGATGATTTATATTAATGGTGGTGTTTAAATGTAAAAGTAATTATTTAATCCTAATTTTAAGGAATGTGTTTATTTGATTTTATTTTGTAAAATAAATATTAATAAAATATTAAAAATAGTAATATACGTAATTATTTAAAAATAGAGATAAAATTAGATTGTTTTTCCCATTAAAATACTCATCTTGATAGCTCCAAAGGTTTCCGCAAAGATAAAACATAGATGAAATTATTAAAAATATAAATGTCACTTGATCAGTCTGTTTTTTATTTTTTATTTTTTTAGGTCCATTTTTAAAAGAAAATTGTTTTTTTTTCTTTTTTAGTAATTTTTTAATTATAATTTTTCATAGAATATATTTAAAATTGCGAGATGAAAGTATATTTTGAGATTTTATCTATCTTTAATATAAAATCATAAGATTTATTCTTTTTATTTTATTTTTTTAAACTTTGTATCAAGTAACACATAAGACAAATAAATTAAATGAGAGAAAATAATATTAGTAGAAAAACAAAACAAACAAGATATTTGCATGATGAAATAGTTAGTGTTTCCAAAAACTGAAAATGACAATACCCAAATACCGCAGCCAGACCACCTACCCTACTCTGAACAATAATTAACACCACAAATTTGGCTTATTCACAAACTTGATGGACCAAACTTTTATTTTTATATTTTGCTTGGTTCATATAAGGAAGAAAAATCAGAGCAAATAAATTGGTGGGTCATATAATATAAAGACTTAGTATTAATTAATTATTTAACCAATTACACATGATAAACATGATTTTTTTTTGGTTTTCAAGTCCACTTCCACCAAATTTGCGTCACGTCACAATTCTTTGTTTTCTATGAAAAGAAAGTGTATTAAAATATAAATATTATAATATATAGTGTAGTAGATGATTTTATTTACATTAAATGTGTCCCTACACTTTGTTCAATAATTAGCAGTTGAAGCTAGCCGGATCTAACGTTAGGGTGTCGGGTTCATACTAATAAAATCTATTTAAGTAAAAGTTATTGAATTTAATCGAAGCAATACATTGACTTCTAGCATTGACAACATTGGTGAAGCGTCGTATTTCTTTTTTTAGAAAAGAATATTGTGTATATTTTGTTATTATTATTTTTTATGAAATGAAAATCTTACTTACGTCGCTTACGAATTAGAGAGTGGCCTAATTGGTTGGAGTAGAAGTTAGAATGAAAGTTCAAATGAAGTGTATTTGAAAAGTTGCTATCAGTTACGACCTAAAGCATGATATGGTAATACTATTATGGAAATAATTTTATTTTTAGTCTATAATAAACAATAGGGTTTAGACCAAAAAAAGAACCAAGTTCAATGTATTCTCCAAATGAAAAAATGCAACACAGGACTTCTTATGATTATTTTTTTTAATTAGTCTAAATATGTGGATATATACAATTCATATTCATCATTTTGATAATATAAACAAGCATGCAGCCAAACGAATAAATATGTTTAATTCCATCTAGTTTCCTTTTTTATATTTTGATGATGCATTTAGTCTAATCTTGGTCTACAAGACTATTTTCATCTAATCTTATCATTCTTTTAAGAAATTCTTTTTTCCTACTTTATTGTTGGTTTCTTCGATTTTAATTTGTCTGTCAAGTTTAGTGTATGTTAACCAAGTTGTCCAAAACAATTCTCTTTTAAACTGATTAAAAAAAAAGAAAGATAAATAAATTAAAACCAAAGGAGGTATGCTAAACAAACTCAATAAGAAGATGATAGTTTTTCTAAGGTATATTTGTTTGTATATATAACTAAATCCAAATATTCTAATGAAATAATCCTTTATTTTTTTTAGTCAAAATTAATGAAATGAAGGTCGTAAGCAATGACATCTCATACAATTATTTTAAAATTTAATTTGATGAAGTTTGAATTGAAAAAACAATGCATAGTGCTTCTCAAATGTTCTCTTTCACATTTTTCTCATGAACAATTTGTTTAAAATACTTAAATCAAATTCTAATGCAACTCAACATTTGGTATAAAGAAAGAACACGCAATTACTTCAAAATCAAATTAACCCGCCATCAAATTTCTTCTTCATTTATGTAATCTTACATAATCGGAGGCGTAGCTGCAAATTTATCTCTAATTACATGAACTAAAGCCCGATTAAGTTGAGTTAATCGGGCTTAACATTTATGTACAAGAATATTTTCAACAACCACCTAGGTACAAGATGAAAAAATAACACGAAGATAGTTTTCGTCTTAATCTCTCAAACTTCAGTACAAAAACATTACTTAGAGCTAGCAGAAACCATAGATTTTAATTTAAACATGGCCTTGGAACACAAAGCCCTCGACGATTTCTATCTACTTTCTAAGGGGGTTTTTAGTGTGTTTCAGCAATTTTGGATGTCAATGCTACCCTAAGCTGCTCTTCAGTGTAATGTCTGCTACCCATTTTCACTGTGGCTTGTTGGATCATCAAATCGTTGACAACTGAAACACTGGCATGATGCACTTCTAGGTCTAATTCCATGAGGGCTGCCATTAACCTTGCGGCTGGATGATTCTTTTTATTACATTGTATACGAATCATTGCATCCCATCCGATAATCTTAACGTCTATATCGACGTCTACAATCTTGCCTCCAGTGTGGCTAGACATCTTGAGATCTTGGTTTGGTGGTGGAGGACCGGGGCGCCTTGATTCTTTCTTTAAATCTTCTATTTGGCTCTTCAAGTCTTCTTTATCCGACTCTGTATTTTGAAGCTTCGATTTCAACTCGTTTATATATGAAATCGCATCTCCAAGAAGTGATGCCTTGTCCATCTTAGACACATTGGGTACAACAGCTCTAAGCGCGTAGAATCTTTGGTTCAATTTCTCCCTCCTTTGCCTCTCTGCCTCCACGTGATTCAAAGGCTCCTCCCGTCCATTCGCTGGCTTTCTACCTCGCTTCCTTGGCCTCTTTTCAGGTTCTACCACTCTACTACTATCAGCTTCTTTCACCACGGAAGCCTCAAGATCTGAATGTTCAGAGTCTTCGACTCCGCCTCCGCCTCCACCTGACTTCATACCCGAAGAAGGCAAAACTGTACCTGAAACAAATGAAAGCATTCCTTCTTCATTGCTTCCCCTGGAAGTAGCTGATCTTTTCTTATTGTTGTTATTATTCTCGTCCGCAGCCCCAAATTGGGACTGACCTGTAAACAAGTTCACATTTGCACTGGAAGCACTTTTTTTAGTACTATCACCAAAATTTAAGATTTCTCCTGATTCAGGCTTGCAAGAAAGCGAGGAATTTCCATTCCTATTACTACTTCCATCGAAACCGAATTCCGAAAAATTCAACTCCCTCGTGAAGAATCCTTGGGTTTGTTGCTGAGGAGGATTGTTCTGTGGTTGCTGATTGTAACAACTCTGACCATTTCCAGATGGATGATTATTATCATTTCCATAAGCAATTTGCTTATTACTATTACTTGATGGAACTGAATTTGTTTGAACTGTATTTAAAGACTCTCTAACCTCCATACCTGAAGACGATGGATCAGTGAGCCAAAGCGCCGACGGGTCGCTCTCCGGCTGCACAGCCCATGAACCAGAACCCAAATCATTACTGAAGTTAAACAATACTCTAACCTTGTTCATAAGATCAGAACTTTGAACAATCAACTCCGTCGACCCCAATTCAACCACGCCGTTAGCTGAAGGAATACAGACAATAGTCTGAAGCCCGAACCCTTGTGCTTGCCTAACACGTTCACAGTGTGAAGCTGCCAATTTCTCAGTTCCGGCGACCCAAATCGGACTGGAACTATACAACGCCTGACCAGGAAGCCCACTTCCATTAACAAACGATTGAGTCATGGAGATAAGAAAGAACCATTCAGTGTCGGTAACTTCTTCATCAACAGCATCATCCGTCCCAGGTGGTGCCCCGGAAATCAACGAATTCAGCTCCCGTAGAACCTTCTTCCGGTGCTCCTGCTCAGCAATATAAGCAGGTGATGAAACCGATAATTTCCTTTTGGCTTTATCTTCTTCCCCTTTGTAATACCCATCTCCCCAACCCAACACAGACGAACTTGAGAAATCAACCACCGACGATTGCCAAAAGATAGCATAAGTCCACGTCTCTCTAGCACCATCAATAAGAGCTTGAAGACGCTGCTGAAGGGTTTCTTGGTTGAAAAACGGCATAGATTTGGAAGCATCCACAGTCGCAGCAGCAGATAAAGTAGATGCAGATGTAGAAGAAGATGGAGCAAAAACAGAGGGAGTATTATTAGTAGTAGTAGTATGAGGAAGATTTGAATTGACACCAACCACAGCAGCAGAAGTAGAATTATTAGTAGCCCAAAAAGAAAGATCAGAAGACATAAAAGCTTCCATCATAGAAACGTTATCATCGCTAGTACTATTGTTCCACAAATTCATGGTGGGTAAGCTGTATTCAGTCATTCCATAAACACAGCAAAAAACAGGTGAAAATGGTGAAGAGAGAGAGAGAGAGAGAGAAAAAAACAGGGGGTGGCGGAGAGATATGAGAAAACTGAAAGCTAAAAAAGATTTGTTTTTTTGGGTTAAATGTAGAATCTGAGTTTGGTTTTTATTTGAGGTGAATTTGAGCTGAATTTAGGGAGTGAAGAAAGAGAGTGGACAAAGCCTGGCGGGTTCCACGAAGGCCCCGCCAATTAATCGGCAACTCTACTCCTCTTTCTAATATAATAATTATATTAAAATTCGATTAAATTTAAATATTATTATTATACAAATTGAATATGGTATATTTTTATGTAATTTTTTTATATCCATATTTTATTTTTAAAATTAAGATTAGATGGTTGAATTTTCCTTTAAGGCTTGGTGTCATTCACTTTTATTTATTCATGTGTATATTAAAAAATTGATGTTACTTTTATTTGTTCAGTTTAGATTAAAATAATTTTAAAAATATGTAATACTTTAATCGTTTTCTTGATTTATTCTGCCCACTTTAAAGGAAAGGAATTGTAAAGCTAGAGAAGAAGATAACACTTTAATGGAGTGACTATTTCCGTAACATTACAGTTCAATGTTTCAACTTAGAAAAAGAAATAACTTTATTTTCAATATAAAGTAAATTATTGATATTTTAAGGACTTAATAATTAAGTCAGAAAGATAGAAATAAAATATACTCCCACTAAAGAGATTTTCTACTTTATTGTTTAAGCTTTTAGTCATTAAAATACTCATTTAATCACTATGATAGTTAAGTAAATAATATGCCAAGAAGCTTGTTGAGCTCCATGTTGCTATCTTATTTTGGAAAGGAAAATATGTGCATTTATAACTAATTCATTTAATATAGAGAGAGAGAGCGCCTACAGTTACATTTAAAAGATTGATAAATACCAAGTGATGAAAAATATATTTTAATATATTAGACTAATTATATAAATAAATAAAAAATTGTAATGTAAGTATTAAATACGAGTGTTGAATTTGATAATAATCATTGGTTTGCTTCGTTAAAATACTTTTTCTATAAAATTTTGAAGTCATTTTGCATGGAAATTGAATTAATGGTTCTTTTGGAAGGGTACTTTGAGAATTACAAAAGATATTATAATAGAATAATAAAATAATTGGCCAAACAAAAAGTGTTTAAAAGTTAATTGTTTGTTTATTCATAAAATACATAAATAAGTAAAAAATAATAATGAAATAATTTAATGAAGTTATAAGTTTAATGAAACATTACAATTTTGTTGGTGAATTAGAATGTTGCAAACCATATTATTGGCAAAGAATAAATTACCTGATAGTTATAACTTAGAATAAGAGAAGTGTGTCAATTATTTCTAATTTAATATTTAACCACTTTTCAATTATTAAGATAATTCTTTCAAATAAGCAATTATTACTCAGTTAGGTGGTAATGGTATTATAGAAGCAAACAGGTCAAAGTATGAGAGATTGTTTGATTATCTTTGGAAGACAAAAAGAAAGCAAATAGAAGTGGTACATCATACAAGTTATTACGAATTAGAGCTCCGATTAAATTTTAAATATGTACTATAAATTTTATTTTAGAATGCTTTTAATAAAAAAAAATCTATCTCCGAAAGACTCGATAATTATCAATCTAGATTCAGTGATACGAATATGAGGATTGAGTGAATTGAAAGCGAGTCAATATAAAATAAAGAATAATCTAATTTACTTATATTTTGTACAAGTAAAAATGGGTTGGATGACAAATAAAGGAAATAAAAATCTTACTGTCTTATATTTATATTATTCATATTTTATGAATAAATGGTACCCATATCCTAAAATTATTTTATATTTTGTTAGGAGAAATGTAGAAAATACTTAGTTTCATGTTAAAAGTTTTAAAAAATAGTTTTTCATTTTTAATCTATGGAGCATTGTTTAAATCTCAAAAGTCAAACAATTAAACTTTGACCTTTAAATTGAACATAAAATATTTAATTTTTAACAAATAAAATTTACATTATCTGAAACTACGTAACGATATTATAGGCTCTAATAATTTATAATTTAAAATATTTAAAAGGAATATAAAAAACAAGATAAAAAATTCTATTTATATTTATAAAATTTAAATAAATACCACATGAGACGATCGAAAGTACAGGATAACAACTTAAAAAATATCCATTAGATGATCCTAACAGAAGTACTTGAATCTCTATACTTTATGGTCAGAATATTTGAACTTGAGAGAGCTAATCAGCTTGGTCAATCAACAGGAAAGTACATTACAGTTAAAATTAAACGGAAAAATATATAAATATATTTCGAACTATGTAAGGGTATGCAATGCAGGTATTTTTCGTCATATTTTTGAGATATTGGTATTTATGTTATTAAAACAAATAGTTCATGTATTATAGATGGTATTATTTAGTACTACGTTTGGTAGGAAATTGGGTCTATGTATAACTAATTCATGGATTAGTTATACCTCCTACATGGTATTATATGATGTATTACTAATACCTTCTATTTGGAGGTATTAGCAATACATGGGATATAATACCATGGGATAAGTCTACTAAAGACAAAAATATCCCTCAAAATATTTTATTATTTGTTTATTTTCTTGATTTTATGTTTTATGGTTGTGCAAGTAAATTTATTTAAATAAATTAGCTTACAAATTATTTAACTCTCTCTAAATAATTTGTAAGCTAATTTATTTAAATAAATTTACTAGCATAACCATAAAACATAACATCAAGAAAATAAACAAATAATTAAATGTTTGTGCGGTTTTCTAATATTTTGTATTTTCAACAATTTATAACATTGAATGCATACAAAAATTACAACTTGCACTTTTATTCGTAAATTGAGATGGTTTATTCAATTTTACTATTGTTTACCGTCTTTTCAATTTTAAAAGTTGATCTTTTTTAAAATTGAAAATTGACATTTGTAAGTGATCAATTTAATAAGATGACAATTATTTATCCTCAAATAATTTAAGAAAAAAAAGGCAAACATGACGATAAAATTGTTCTTTTCTTAGCTAGTTAGAAGGTCATAAAAAAATATTATCCGGCAATTATTTACCTTAATCCAATTGCATAAGAATTTAAGGGTATAATTGGAAAGAAGTTTTTTATAAAGTTTTAATTCAAACACAAGATGAGGTCGAAAACAATGAACCAAACACTTGATAAAAATAATCCATGTATTACTAATCCCTGCACTATTAATCCCTGCATTACTAATCCCAGCATTACTAATCCCTGCATTATTAATCTTTGTACCAAACGACCCCTAAGTGTCATAATCTTGTTCATCGACCTAACATTGGATCGATCGATAAGATTGTGTCACGTGTTCCTATTTAGTCTTCCGTTAGAGAGAAGGGCATATAAGTTATAGTTTGTGAACAGCAGAGCACTAATGTCCCTAAAATATGAAAAACTGTATCTCTATACCGTTTACGATAATTCGGGATATATTATTTTTTTTTCCAAATTAAAAGGATCTACGTTACTTTAATTTGTACTTCTTTCGTCCTATATTAATTGTTAAAATTATTAAATATTTATTTTTATTTCAATTTAATTACTCTTATAACATTTTGCAGTGAATTTGGGTAAATGTTTTCTCGAGCTTCTAGAAGAGCCGCCGATCAGAAAACAATTAATCGTCGGCTGCGTTCCTCAAAAACTCGCTACAGTTTAACAACCTTTAGTTTACACTTTATTTAAAACAAGTATATTCAATTATACGACGTCTTACCTTTATTCCCCATATTTTATTATAATATTATATAATGATTATCCTTATATTCAAAGAAAAGGTTAATCAATAAATAATTAAAAAATGAAAATATATATCAAAAATATCAAATTGAAATGCGTTGGCATCACGACGATGGGTTACCAGTTGTTCCTCATTTTTTTTTTAAACAATTTAATAATATATTAGAGTTTGAATATTTTAAATTTACATCTTTTTTTTAAACAATTTAATAATATATTAGAGTTTGAATATTTTAAATTTACATCGTATGAAATCTTATTCAAAGAAAGAAATTGAAAAACACATCTTATCAAAAAAAAAATTATAATTAAAATTTGAATTTAGACTCTAATTGAGAAAGGAACTGTTCTATCTATTGAACCACGACCGTGATGGTCAGTTGATCCCTCTATGTATGTTCCCATTTCCAAAAAGTTTTGAATAATATCCTTTTTCTGATAATATTATTTATATTATATATTTATTTATTAAAATAATGAAATACAGTTAAGACACGTTTTGTATTGTTAAAATGCATGGCGTAGAAATAATGTGATTTTTATTTTTAATTCATCCACTACTATTTTTTATTTTATTTTATTCGGATTTGTGTATTAAAAAATATATCCCCTACCCCACACCCCCACCACCCCAAAAATGAATATTTCAATAAAACTGAAATCAACAAAGTATATTATAAAAACTGTCTTATTCCTATCTGATAATTTATATTATTATTATTATACAAATATACTACGCCATAAGATTGCTAAATCTTTTCCTTTTACGAGAGGAATAAAGAAAAACAGTGAAAAAGAGAATCAGAATCCACGAAATTATTACTTATTTATGTATTTTCATCTCAAGTTATATAACATTATTTATTTTATTATTAAATTAAAATGAAAAGATACGTCAAATAAATTATGACAGATACTTATAATGTCTCTTTTTCACTTAGTAGTGGACTTATTGATAGGCTTAAAAGTTAAATCCAATGTACTGTCTTATCATAAGATTTGTGTTAACATTAAGAAAATGGAAGCTTTCAAATCAAGCTAATTATCTAAAGGGAACTTATAGCTTTTAATTACATTAATGTGCAATTATAATAGGAGTAGTTGAACCAATTCGATTTTTATTTGTGTACACTAATGTAATTCGATTTTTATTTGTGTAATTAATGTGCATGGCGTAAAATTTTATAATAAACCAATCAGATTTTTATTTTATTTCTTGATAAATTGTTATATTCAGATCAGTTTATATGCTTTTCGATTGCATTAATCGATAATTTACACAAACTTCATAGAGTTAAAAGTAAATTACATCTTATTGTTATTCTTTTTCAAATTACAAAAATTCCTTAAAATTTAAGAATTTCTGATACATAACTCAACGTTTTGATTCATCGTATTCAGATTTTAGATACATCACGTTCCTGTTTAGAATACATCACTCAATATTTTGATATATCGATGTATCCGATCAATACAGCGCAATTACACGATATATCTAACAAGTACATTGTCTAAAGTAATATATCCTAATGATTCAGAAATGTTATGTCTTGTTATTTATCTCATCTTTGTTCTAAATTGTTTACACCTAGGTAGCAAAAAAAAAAAAGAAAGAAGGATAATATAAGAAAACTATGATCAACAGGTTCCTACTAATATGTATTGTAGTGACAATAATATAACACACCTGATAGAGAACAAAATGGAGAACTAAGACTTTTGTACATTTTTATATTATTAATAAAGATACAACATACCCAAAAAAAAAAAAAAAGTAGATTCACATATATGTTATAAAAATAGAACGTGTTATTAAGTATAACCAACAAAATGAAAATAAAATTTCATAAATATAGCGCTATAATTTGAGCTTTTGCTTAATTAAAAAATACATGAAGTAGTATTAATTTACAAAATGTAGCATAATATAATGTATTCTCACAAAATAACAATGAAATATATTGTATCAGCACATATAATTCATATTTGTACAATATCCTATAGCACAAAACAATGTATCGTCTAAACGCATAATATTAATGAAGTACGTTAGCTATTTATGTCCTTGTTAAGTGATAGTTTAATTTTTTTCTTTTACATGATTTAGTGATACTTTTTTTTAAAAGTTAATTCAAACGGAGTCTTAATTTTTTTTTGATTTAGTGATACTTTTTTTAAAGTTAATTCAAACGGAGTCTTAGTATCGCGTAGCTAAAATTAAAGCAAGAAAACTAAACCATAGAGAATTGACATTTATATAAATTCATCATCCAAATTGAGACTATAATCTGCTCATTAATTTGTTAATCAAAAGGATTGAGCAATTCATTCTCCAAAGCCCCAATTGGTAATTAAATTTTAAAAACCAGCTTTAATGAGTGCACATAGAGGGTATCTATTTTTTTAATTAGGAAATAGATATTGTTGTCTAGAAAAAGTAAATTAATTAGATTCCGTCATAGGGTTCAATATTTTACATGGATTGTGGGTGATTTGAATATTAAATATCAAGTGATACTGCTATTACATAAAAGTCATGGGGCCATGTGCTCTGTGCTTAGTGTTTAATCTTTCCGATTTGGTATAACTCGTATTAGAGTTTGATTATTTTAATTTTTCGTTATATAAGGTCTATTCGGAAGAAGCTATTTCATTCAGAAATTTTTTCATGTTTAAGACTCAAAATCGAGATCTCTAATTAAATGAATATTCTCATCCGATCCACTTCACCACATTCGTCGATAATATTAATAGTTATTCAATTTATATGTTCTCTCCCTTAATGAATATGTAATTGCCAAATTTACCTTGCTAGCATATCAAATTAAATGAGTAAAAATTTAGAAAGAACTAATCTACAAATAAATTAAGTTAATAACTTCAAAAGGTAATATTGAAGGACTGTAATCTTCAACAAAAACGAATCTAAGGGTAAAACGGAAATTATAAATTAATTTTGTCTTAATTTTTTAAAATGGCAAATAATTTGAGTAGGAGGGAATACTCCACCAGGTCTATTTTATTGAATAATTGATTAAAAATAATTATTATTTTAGAACTGCTGCAGCCTGTGATTTAATTAATTAATGAAAGAGATTATAAGGATTTGGTTTTTCAACCTAATCATTTTCTAAACGTTGGATCTTAGCAACAAGTTTGAGTAATTAAAATATAAAATGGCTTGTATATAAAATATTTTCAATTGTTTTTTCTGCTGTCCATGTGCTTAGTCTGATTAAAATTAAACCTAACTATTAAACTAATTGCTAATTATGACTTCGAAATTTATATTGCTCCAGAGCAGAATCATCTTGATTTTGCTGGTAAGAACTCAGTATTTTTTCTTAAAAATAAAAACAGTTTTTTTAAGTATAAATTTAAATTAATCAGCCTTCAAAATTAGTATTCGACACTAGAATAAAAGATAAAAACAGCGTATTCTTTCGACCGTTTGGTCGGAACATAAATTATGTTGAAATTAGTTATTTTTATATTATTTTATATTGACTATTTAGGTTATTGTATTAAAAATAACTTATACGGCATACTTTTTTTAAAATAATTGTTTGTTTACAAAATATCCTTTTCATTAAATAGTTGATTTTTTTTTAAAGTATCTCTAGTATATATATATTTCTCAATTTTATTATTTTATTCTAAAATAATTAATCTTAATACTATTTTTTTAACTTTTTGACAAAGATAACTTATAACAATATTAATTATTAATCTTAATATAATTATTCAATAATTTTTATTTCTGAACTATCCATGTTTGTCCAAACATATTTAACGAAATGCATAATAACTCTCAATAAATATAACAGAAATTATTCAAAAGTATTAAAAAAAATTAGTTTTTTTTATATTACTATAATATAAAAGTCATTATTGATTAAATCATGGAAAGCTTTAGAACTATTTGATGAGCTCAAATAATTACCTTAGGTCTTGGTTGAAAGAAAAGCAGTTGACCTACGTAAAAAATCCTTTTAAGATATTAGTTAGTAAATCATTTACTATATTTTCACCTGAAACTAATTTTGGTAAATTCAACATTTTTGACACATCAAATAAGTGCCCACACGTTTCAAATATCAATAGGACCCATTCAATTAAATGGCCTAAAACAAAACGTGTACGTAAAAAGCAAGTGGGACACACACGAAGACGAGTATGGTCATCAAAAAAGACAAAATACACTTAATTCAATTGGAGTATATCCCTATTTATTTGTGGTGTTCGAAATTGACATCGATGCTTTGATTAAATTTAAATTATGCATTATCTAGTGATATTAACTCTCTATTTATTGTGCTTGCAATGTGCATTATTGTTTTGGTTGTGTTTTTTTTTTAATTAAATATTTTTCGGTTTATTATATTTTGTTTATTTTTTTAAAAATAATAATTTTGCTTCATTATTCTCAAATACAATAATTTCATTATTGTAGAAAATACACTATGAGATAATTATAGTTTATAATGAATAAATTTAAATTTTTTAAAATATAATAAGTAAAAATAAATATAATATTTTTTTTTTGAAATAACGAAGAGAAAAGTAAATATAAAAAAGCCGTTTGTTACTTTTTTGACGCAGAGGCAGCTTGCACGTGAAACACACTTCAAAATGCATACTCGGTCTCTTGGACGGCCTGTCTAAATTTAACATGTTTTGACCAAAAATATTTTAATTTAAATATTAGATCAGCATCAGTTTAATATTAAAAAATAAAATAAATCCATTAAATTTAAATTATCCTTAATAAACATAATAGAAGATAAAAAAATACTTCTAGCTAATATATTGAAAATTCGATTGAATTCTGATTAGTTAGACATTGAGTTAGGTTTGACTTCCTTCTCAATATCCGGATGAATAAAATAGACATTTTTTCAAATATATTATTGATGATAAAGGTTGTCAGATCAAACAATTAATTGATAGATATTTTTATTCAATTTTACATAATTTAAGGATTTTTTTCGATTATTTAATGACATTATCAATATTTTATCAATGTTTATCATTTATTTGGTCAAAATAATCGCATATATATATATATATATATATATATATATATATATATATATATTTTTTATGGATAATTTTAAAACATTATCAAATCTTTTCATTTTTCTTAAATACTATGTCCGATTCAACAGTATTACATACATTATACATTGAATCAAAAGAAATATTATAGAGGCTAGAATGACAAATCCAAATAAGTATAAAGGTCTTTCAAGCCCTTTAATCAACTAAAAAAAAGTCTTAAAATAGGTGTAACATTAAAAATTCAAGAGATTGTAATTGTTTATAACTATATAATATACCTTTGTATTAAAAAACAAGATTTTCTTAATAATGCTTAATTCACACACACACAAAAAAAGTAAATATATATATCCTCTCTTTTATTTTTACTTGTCTACTTTAGACTTTACATATTTTTTTTAAAAATTGATTGATAAAGTTTTTATTATAATACTTTATTAATTTTAGTGTAAATAATGTGGGGATTAAGTAATTAATGCTAAAAATAAAATATGATAAAAATTAATTGCATTTTTTCATATATTAAAAATTACATTTTTACAATAAAAATTTATTTCTAGCTGGCAAAAATAGCTTAATAGTAGAGCATAGCATTGACAAGGTTGCGGTTGAGGGTTCACGTCTTTCCTTCCGCTCCTGAGTTCGTCGTTCAATAAAGTCAAACACATGAAATAACAATATTATTCCTATTATTATTTATTATCATTAAAAAGCATATTAAATTAATAACAAATAAATATTGTTAGACAGACGAAGTAATTTCATAGCTACCTACCATAAATCCTTCTCCATGGAAGTCCCCACAACCTATAGTTGTGACATAGCTTTCCTACAATTAAAGCAGATCTAGATAATTCCATTCCAACATTACAATGGAAATCAAACATTTCCTCACCACACACACACATACACAATATGAAATAAAATTCTATAAATGGACCAACTTGTTGTCTATCTATGAGGCACAAGAGGGAAAAACAATCAAAACCATGCTATAAAATTACCCTCTGAGACAAGTTATTCTATCACTATGGTATAAATAATGAGATAAGTTATAAAAAATATAACAATTAAGTTATTCAAGACGATTATTTTATTTCATAACTATTTTTATTCCTTCACGCCAAACGACTCAGAAGGACAAGTAGTAGTAGGTAAGGAGTTGAAAGATTAACAGGGTCCAGGGCATGGTTAATTTCTTTTTCTTTCACTTTCATTGTTGTAAAGCACACAGATGATAGTATTATTGTGTAGGGACATTTTTATAAAGAAAAAAAAAGGCCACTCCAATTAGTCTGACAATTATGAACGGGCATATGTTATACTAAGTCTAGTAGCGGAGTCAAAATTTTTAATAAGGGATTTCAAAATATGTAGAAGTGAGCGAAGGAGATTCAAAATTTACTCTCTTTATATATACATAAAAAAAATATTTTAACGATATATAAATAATATAATTTTCTATCAAAATGGGTTCGGATGAACCGCCCCTAACTACGTCCATTTCGATTTTGTTATCCTACGTCTTTTGAAGTTTCGTTGAAGGAACATCTCTTTTTTCGTATAATATATTTAATATTATAAGATTAAATAATATTTAATACATTTGATATTTGTGATTATTATAATTGCTGCATATGTTTTTTACGGTTTACTTTTTTAATCTCTCATTTCTCATGCACCACCACCTCACTTTCTCATCCAACTATATATAGTTAAATTAGATTAAATTTTAATTAAAAAATACAATAATATTATAAACATGATTTATTTTCAACAAATGAATGAATAGATGAATAATTTGAATAAAAAAATACATCTAAACAATTTACTTTTTTAAAAAAAAATTATATCTATACTATTGAGAGTGTAAATTTCATACTTAAATTATCGTATATTAATTTGATAAACACACAACTCATTTTTATTAGACTCGCATCATGGTGTGTGTACTACAATCTCTCTTTTATTTTTATAAAAATTGCAACATCACACTTCAATGGACAAAATATTCCACCTTGACAAAATTAAAAAAATTATTAATATTAGTTAAAATTAAAGATTGAAGAATTATTATCAACAAAAAATAATATTTTTTATTAAATAAAATATAAAATATTTTTCTTACCCACTTTATCAGTTCGTCTCACCGTACCCCTCCCACCTAAATAACAATTTAGAAATTATTTTTTGAAAAGGAATAATATTATTCCCCACCCCACCTAACCCTCGGTCTATTTTTTTCTCGTTTCGTGTTAAATATATACAAATCAAAAATATTCTTTACTTGCACCCTCAAGACTTCTTTTACAATAATTTTTTATTTATGTTATATAAAAAAAAAATCTAAAATATATACACACATATCTAACACAAAATAAGAAAAATACAAAAATGATAAAATTAAATTAGAAGTCGAGGGTTAAATAAGATGGGATTAATTTTTATTTTTTAAAAGTAAAATAATATCAAGTTTTGTTGAGGGGAATGAGTGGGTGGTTTGGGGATAGGGTGAAGTATTGATTTTTAAAAAATATTTTATAAAAGAAACTTAAAAATAAAAGGACGAGGGATTGTCCGGGGTAGGGGAAGGGTTAGGGGGGAGTGGTGATGGAGTAGGTAAGAAAAATAATTTAAATTTTATTTTTTAAAAGAATTAATTTTTTGAGGATAGTAATATTTTAATCTTTAATTAATATTAATAGTCTATGTATAAAATTCACAGTCTCAACATAAAACTTAAAAAAAGAATAATTTAAGTGTGTTATTAATACTTATTTCTAATTTACCACTCTCATCACAAATTTTGTTGAGGTAATGATTATTTGAAATAGTAATTTGTACTAATTGTTTGTGTGGGATTATTGAGTTGTATCGATATCAAATGAGGTACTATCCTTTTGATATGATGCGGTTGATTAGACTATTTTTTCTTTAGTTAGAGTTTTTTAATTTGAGTTTTGGATATAAATTTTTTTTTCAAATAAAATTATATTTAACACAAATTTAAAATAATCAAGTTTCAATATTAAAAAAAAAAAGGTGACCATGTTATAAAAGCAACCTGTTTAACAATTAATGTTACACCCAATTGAAATATATAAAAGTCATGGGGCATGTTCGTTTTGCTTAGTGATTACGATTATAGAAAACTTCTTTTATATATATGGACCATGCTAAATTAATAAAGGCTGCTTTCAATTAAAGATTTTTTTGTTTTTTCATGTACCCTATTGAGTATATATTGCGACCATTACCAACCCCGATTACTATTCTTAATTGATCAATTAAAGTCACATTTAGGGCGGGTTTGGTAAAACGATATTTTTTTTTTTTTTTTTTTTAAGAAAATAAATAGATTTTTTATTTTATGTGTGTCTGTCAATTTAATGAGTTTAGAATCTAAACAAGCCACAAAAAAATAAAAGTGACCAAAATAAGTCACTATTTTAGGAAGTAACTAAAATAGGTTTAGTGGGAAAAAAAAAATCAACTTTATCCAATATTCCAAACGTTTTCATTTAGTCCATAACGGGTATATTTTAATATATAACGGAAGTATTTCTTACACTTTATAAAATATAAGTTTTTCTTACACTTTATAAAGTGGAAGAAAAACATACATTTTACAAAGAGAAACATTTTTCAAATTTTGCTCTCCTTATGATGCTTTTGTAGTGTTTGTAATATAATTATATTGATTTGACATATAATAAAAATAAAATAAAATATTACACTATGTATTTTTTTTAAAAAAAATTCTGAAAACTCATTAAAGCTCTATTTAAGGACATTCAAACATAGCACATTCAACACCATTAGTCTTCTATTATTCTTCATTTCAACCACAAAATAATGTCTTCTAAATCAAAAGTTAGAGTTTCGATTTATTGGGATGACAAAATTATACATTATTGAAACGCCAATTATTATAATTGTCCTCTCAAATACAATGCTAAATATTCAATTAATATCCAATATCATAAATTTCTTTCATCAATTTATAAAAGAATGGGGTATAAATAGTATTATTATAATTCCAGTCGAAAAATACCTACTTCATTTTTATCACAAAGACAAGTAAATTTTGGAGGGTGGATTATCTAAAGTGACGAATTGTTGACCGACTTTTTGACGGTTCCAAATAATTACATAGATCAAATCAAGTTAACAATACTTGAAATCTATGTTAGAAATGAGCCTAAAACTAGCCAACAATGTTCTCCTTTATCAGTCGATGTCCATTCTCAATTAGAAAATCATAATAGCATTGATGGATTTCCGATAACTCAATTTACTGATTTTTCTAACACGACTCATTATCAAAATATTCTTACCGATCGATATGATTTTGATTTAAACGAAATTATTAATGAAAGTGACTGATAATTCTCAATAATTATATTTTGATTATTATTTGTTCATTTTGTCAATTATTTATTAATTTATATGATTTATTATTTTTCTTATTATTATTATTTATTTTGTAGCGGTTTAATTCAGCAAGATAGGAATATTGCTCCAAATTATGGTACTAGATAATTATTTTGGTCAGTCCTCACAGTTTGAAATGGAGAAAAATATTTGGACATTCTCAAATTTCTATGTCTCGCTTATTTGTTATGCAAATGATTATCAGTATTCAATACTTGATTTTTTATTTAAATAAGTTAATTGCATGTGATAAATATTTATATTTTCTTTTACATATATAGGAAAAATATCTCAATTGTATGACAAACACGGCAAAAACTTCATAAAGAGAGCAAAACATGATAAATTTTTTTTTTTGTAAAGTGTAACTTTTTCTTCCACTTTATAAAGTGTAAGAAAAAGTTTCACTTTACAAAGTGTAAGAAAAACTTGCATTTTATAAAGTGTAAGAAATAGTTTCGTTATATATTGTAGACACGTAATTTTTGATCGAACATAAGATATTGCATCATTTTTAGTACATAAATATTGCTTTTATATATAAATTAAATATTTTATTTTTTTAATCATATTTTAGTAAGTTTATTAAAAAAAACTACAAAAATATGTCTTCTTTTAATTAAATCTTAATAAATAAGCTAGTGTTTCTTAATTATATTTTAAGACTAACTATTTGACTTTTTCTTATATTTTATTATTTTTCAAATTAATTAAGTTAACATTATTAAAATTTTATTTTACTTTTTTTTTTAACAAAAACAATAAAAATAATAATAATAATTAAAACTAATCAACCTACCCACTACCCCCACTTTGCCCACTCCCCACTTCCCTCACCTGCACACACGTACACCTACATCCTATATACTATATATACACATATAAAAAAATAAAAAATAAATAAAAAAGGGAGGAAAAAAGAAAGAAGAAAAAAAAAGTTGTACAAAGGAAAAGAGGACAAAAACGTGAAAAAAAAATACAAACAAAAAGGAAGAGAATCACCCACAAACAAAAAATCAGCAAATATATTCACATTTTATTTCATATTTTTCTTTGACTCACAAACAAAAGTTGAAGTTGAGGTTTACTTTCGTGGTTTCGAATTCGCGGTTCCTTATTCGAATTGTTTTCTTTTGGTGGAATTTTCGCAAGAGGTACCATTTAATTTTTATTGTATAATTTAATATCATGTTTATACAAGCAGTGACTGCAATATATTGAAATTGTCAAATTTCACATGTGGTTTAACCATTATATTTTTATATGAAGTATGTTCAAATATTTCATATTAACTTTATGTTTAGATCCTTTCTATAGTTATATTTAGCGTGAAATTGCCATAACAAACCGTAGTTTATTTCAAATTTAAATAACCCATAATTTATTTCATACTTAAGTAAAATTATTGTCCAAGTTTATTCTTATTTTTCATAATTAGTTTTATAATGATAATACGTGTAGTTATCGTGTAAAGATGTTAATTTTATAATGATAATATACATAGTTATCCAAATTTTTATGTTAATGTTTTACTAATTTGAATGAATTCTTTGTTTGATTGTGTTTAGAAAAGCATTAAATTATGTTTTATATTATATTATGTGCATTGTCCTACATTATTATTTTTTAGATGCTATTAAAAATAATAGTAATAAACTTGTTAGGATAAGGAGAAGATAATAAATTGAAAGAAGAAAGATAAAAAGAACAATAACAATAAAAATGGAATAAGGAAAAGAGGTAGAATACGTGAATAACAGAAGAAGAAAAGAAGTAGTGTAGAAAGAACATTTGAATTTAAAAAAAAAGAATAATAAAAAATATAATAAAACGAATGGAGAAAAAAAAAACATAATGTAGAAAGAAAAAACATAAGAAAAGTTTTTTAAAAAAAATGTGAAAATTAGTACAAAAGAAATAAGAAAGAGAAACAAAAAATGCAATTAAGAAAATAAATAAGAAAAAAAAAAGAAGAGAAATTAAGAAGCAAACAAAATGTTGAAAGAATAAAATAAATAAATAAATAATAATGTATAAAACTTGACATGCTTATAAAATAGGATAGTTTAAATATGTCAAAGATAAATCAAAGAATGAGGTTAAATATATTTGTTTTAATAATATAATATTCAAAAATTAGCTTAAGTCATAAAAGTCAATAAAGCGACCGTGCTAAAACCACGGGACTCGAGGGATGCCTAATACCTTCCCCTCGGTTAACAGAATTCCTTACCTGAATTTCTGATTCGCAGACCAAACAAAGAGTCATTTCCTTTTGATTAGGGATTAAACAAAAAAGGTGACTTGGAACACCATAACTCAATTCCAAGTGGCGACTCTAAAAAAAATTAAAAATAATCCCTTAATCAATACCGTCACTTTAATTGGAAAAACCCTGTCGTTTTGAGAAAAAATAGGGGTGTGACATATATTAAAATATATCCGTTATGGAATAACGGAAAACGTTTGAAATATTGGATAAGTGAATTTTTTCTTCCACTAAGCCTATTTTAGTTACTTTCTAAAATAGTGGCTTATTTTTTTTTTTATTTTTTTTTTTGGCTTATTTTGATCCTTTTTTTTTGTGGCTTATTTAAGTTCCGAACTTCTATTTGATATATAACTAAAAAATTATTTGTATATAATTAAGACAAAAAATGTAGAACGTAGGGCGGAGATAAGGGTGGTGGGGTTGATGGTTACGACCTTTGTGGTGGGGGAAACACAATTAACACGAAATGCTATTTATGAAACTTATTTACTTATTTTAATTGGTAAAGTTATTTTTTCATTTTTAAGAAGCCTGTTTTTAAAAAAAATTCAATTCAATCGAAACTATTTTCCTCTATTCCGAACATATCATTGCAGTTGATTACTTCCTCCGTTCACTTTTAAGTGTCATGTTGCGCTTTTCGAAAGTCAATTTGATTAATTTTTAAAATTAAATTAGATTATATTAATTTGATATATTTTTTTACAAAAAATTCAAAAACTATAAGGAAAGTACTATAAATTTCAATTTTTTGCATATCAATAAAATACATAGTAAAATATTAGTCAATATTCTTATGATTTGACTCTAAAAAGAAACCGTGACAATTAAAATATAACAGAGGAACTCATAATTTTCAAAATTTTAAACCTAAGTGTTTGAAAGTTATTTAAACTATGAATACGAAATAAATTCAGAGAAAACAATATTGAAAAATGTAACTTTGTGATTTTAAAGTCATGTTTGACCATTAAGTCTTAATTAGTCATTATCATTTGGTCTCAAATTGATATGAAATTCACTTATCTAACTAATCCTAAACTAGAAAAAAGCATAAAATCTTTCCATCTTATTTCTCTTTATTTCGACGTGGTCCTTGACAATTTACATGCATGAACATTCTTTAATTTAGTTTTCGTTTTCACTAGGTAAATTTATTTATTTTATTATATTTAATATTTTAAGAAAATTAAACTGTTCATTACTTATTCTAAGCAATTTATCCTAATAAAGTGAAATTTTAAGAAGAAATAAATAAAGTAAATATTCTTACAATTAAAATTTAAGAATATAAGTTATTATCCACCAAAGTTTCTTCATTTCAAGTCTCGAATTCTAATCCTAACTTGATTAGAACAAGGGAAAATGAACATAGGTTATGTATTTTTTAAGTTGGTTGATCAATCCCTTTTCTTTACGGACAAAGATTGGTTGTCTTACGAACATCGAATTTCGAGTACAAATCAAGGAGAAAGACTGTCATCTCATGCATACCATCACACTATAATAAAAATAACTTTTAGTGGCAATAAATATACACATTAATAAAGAGCACTAAAATTTTTATCGGCATTATTTAAGTGTCATTAGATCCAATTTCGATAAAGGCTTAAGGGTCATATACAAAGAGTGTTAATTGCCGCTAAAAATACATATTTAAAAACTATTGTAATTAATTAATTGCCACTAAAGATCATTTTTAATGTAGTGTCGACAGAATAAGGAAAGGACATGCAGAGGTCTAAAGTGCAAATACTCGCCGCCGTCAATTGAGAAATTTGGGTGATATACATACGAAGGTGTTGGTCTATCAATGCCTTAGGTGAAATGTATAAAAAAAAGGAAATTCAACATTTTAACAGTAGTGAGGAGAAGGAAAGAAGCTGAAAGCCACTTGGCTATAAGGAGAGCGGCCTTCTTTTTTTTATTTATTTATTGAATTTTTTAGAGAGGGCAACAAGCTAAGCCTTTTTTTTAGTTTGTCAATACTAATGGTTGGCAATCTCTATACAACCCTATATTATTCTTAAGACTTTGTTAAACTTGAAACAGCAACCCTTTCGCGCTCCATCAACTAAATTTTGACTAGCCTTTGAACATATTAAAATATAATTGATCGAAAATAGACGAGGAACAAACACGAAAGCCACAATACTTGATTGCTTTAATTTCAATCTGCTTGTATTGTTCAAATATCTAGATTAATTGTAGAAATAAGTTTGAAAAATTATCGATATATTCTAACATCTAACTTTAAGTTTTATATTTAGTCAAGCTAATATAGCAAGGATGGGGTGGGGGAGAGTAGTACATTTGTCATGTTGTCACCTTTCAATGTAGTGGATTGAATAGTGCATACATTATCAATTAGTGGGAAAATTCTACTTCCTTTGCAACGTTCTAGTCATGACTAAAACCACACGTACAAAAATGAAAGTAAAGAAAAAGAAAACAAAGAAGAAAGTAAATTCCACTTCTTCTTCATCTTTTTCCCATTTCGTATTTAGTATCTATATTAAAATTTGAATAATTAAATTCGTATTATCTCACCCTCATTCGAGAAAAGCACTTTTCTATACACAAATATAAAGGAGGTTGATTCTTAAGCACATGTTATAATTTGTAGGGACATTTATCTAAATTGCATTAATTCACTCCGAACCTTACGTTTAAAAACGTGCAATTATGAAATCTAATTTGTCCTTGTTGTAAATGATATTTGCATATATATTTTAGGGGCCTTTTTTGGACGATTCTTTTTACCGCAACATCATATTAATATATTAAAAATAATTTTTACCGATAATTAATTAATAAAAAATAATTTAATCGTTATTAAATATGTATCTTTAGCGACAACTAACATTTTTTATAAGTCTTCCCGAAACTTATAACGACATTTGATATATATTACTAGCATAATTCGATCTATTATTATATACTATATATACCCGAGGAATATCAATGGATTTAATTATTGCAATTGCTCAATATAATCAATTTTTGAGTTTATAGGATCTATTTCTTTGTTCAAGATCCCTCTGATTGACCAAAATAAAAAAAATAAAAGGTAATTTTAATGATGAAAACTTTTACAATATTAACTTAATTTGATCAAGAAAAAAGAATGATAATTACCCATTGAAACATTTTATTTTACACACAATTAAACAGCATAATACATAAATATGCCCTTTAACTTGGTTTCGAATCACATTTATGCCCTTCAACTTTGGGTGTGCACAAGTAGACACTTAAACTTGTATAAAATTAAACAAATAGAAACACATGTCCTACATGTCATCCTACGTGTAACTTTTTGTCCTATGTGGTGTCTTACGTGTATTGTGCCATGTAGGACTCATGTGTATATTTATTTAAAAATTGGATAGTTAAAATGCCTATTTGTGCAATATGAAAGTTAAAGGTTAAATTTAAAATTTAAAGCCGAGTTTTGAATCTAATATATATATTATGCCTAACTAAACATATCAATCTAGATAAATGATACTTTTACATTGACCCCTAAAGCCCTACATGTCTATATATTCTGGGGGTATATTCGGTGAGTTAAATTGTCATGTGAATTCTGCTGCTTGAATATTTTTTAAATAATTTTATTGGAAAATCGTGAAACAGAAAAAGTAAAGTACAGCAGCTAGAGACCATAGCTTTAATTTCAAGAATTAATTTAACTCCAAGAATAGTGAAAACTGCCTCAACAATTGGGTGAGTACAATGATAAATGACAAAAGAACTAAGATATATACAATGTGTGGCCAAAAAAGAAACCAAATGATTTTTTTAAAAAACTATTTTGAGTAAAAGATGTATATGGCCCCCTCCCTCCCACCCCCCTACAACCACTCACTCAACCAAGATAGACTTGCCAACAACTTTTATACTCTCTCCTTCTCATTTTACGTGGCACTTTTCGTTTTTCGAGAGTCAAACAGTTTAACTTTGATCGGATATTTGCGTATGGAATCTTCAAATTTTTTGAAATGAAATTTATATATTTTAAACTACGCAAAGAGTACTATAAGTCACAATAATTGATAATTCAAAATGTTAAAAGGATATATGAAAAACTTACGATCAAAGACACACTTGTTTGAATCTCTAAATGCGAAAAGTGCCACATAAAATGGGACGGAGAGAGTATAACTTAATGCCTATTTAACTTCTTTTTTTTCTTTCTATTATTCGGGTTTGGATTGACTAAATTTGGATTACGCATTACATGGTCCAGGTGATACTGTTTGTAATAAATTTTAAACATATGAAAAATAAATAAATCACACAAATATAAATTTATTGATCAAGATTGCGGGTACAATCCTGTTGATCTCTTGATTCTAGTCTCCTAAGATTTATCCATAATTCGAGGGCCGTTAGTAGCGTATTTCTCGAACTAGGATTTATATTTGACCTCTTTATATGAATATTCATTCAATCAGTTTGTGAAATATTCAAGATCTTGATCTCTTTATGGAATTTTCGAGATGCCTTTTAAGAGAATTTAGTACTCTTTAGATAGACATAAATTAGGGTTTAGGGTTGAGTAGCTTTCAAGAATCCTAATTTGAGTTGCACACAATTTGTAGAGTCCTAACTCAAATTGAACGCATCTTGTAGAGTCCCACAAAATTACAATATCTACAGACACTTCCAACAATATTTTCTTTATATCCAAGACTTGAATCGGATTCTAACTATGAGTGAATCAGTTACACTCACACTACTATACCATAACTTATGTTGGTAAGTTAATGCCTACTCAATTTCTACATTATGACAAAGAAAAGTACACAATCAAATTACTGATTTTTTCCTTTCAATTCTATTTTATGTGAACAAGTTCAGAGTATTAGGTCCGACTCACTATTTTCTATGTGAATTTGAGCATAAAACTTTTTTAAAAAGTTGTACAAGGAATTATATAATAATTACTATAACTAGTTATTTAAAAAGTACTTACTCCTTGATAAGGTTATGGTAAAAAAAGATGCATTATAAGTCAAACCCAAAGTTAACATAGATATTTTGGAATTGAATTAGGGAAATTAATATCATGTTTGGATTGATTTATTACTTTTAGCTTATAAGTTAAAATTAAAGGCATAGCTTAAAATTTTTAACTTATGTATCTGGCTTATGTTTGTTGTTTAAACTTTAAAATTGGTATTTAATAACACTTTGTAATTTTATTTGAACGTTATAAAAATATTTAAAAACTATTTTAGCTCAACAATATTTAAAATAAGTCAATTCAAACGGACTCTACATGTCCCGTTAATAATTGGTCATTTCACCATTGTAATTACTACAGTACTTACATCATCATGCATGCACTTTGTTAAAACAAATTGGTAGGTGATTATTTTTTGAATGATTATATTGGTTGAAAATCTAATTAGTTGGAAAGCTAACAACTATATAAGCCAGTGAGGAAGAATCTTGGTTCAACATGGGCCACTTTAGGTTGCACTTTTTCCCAACAAGTCCCTCATGGAAGGCATAATGAGAATTGAGAAATAGTGATAAAACCAAATAAAGTATATATATTAATAATAACTACTACACCATGATTCTTTATTTTTTAGAAACTTAGAGTAGGCTCGATAATTTTTTATTTTTTAGAAACTTAGTTAAAAAAATATTATCTCTAGAAAAATAAGTTCCGTAAAAATTGAAAAAAAAATGATTTGTCGGGTAAACATAGAAAAAATAAGTTTCATGACTGATATTTTCACGAGTAAACACAAAAAAAACACGTTCTCCTCCCCAGTCCCCACCCTCCAACACTCCTCCCCTCATATTCTACTGACCCCTATCAGAGGCGGAGCCAGAATTTTTAATTAGGTGGTTCAAAATTCAAAGAAATAGCCATACGAAATAGCCGAATGGGGTTCGACATCTACTATATATACCTAAAAAAATATTTTAACCATATAAAAATAATATAATTTTTCGCCGAAGAGGGTTCGGATGAACCCCCTTAGCATAGTGTGGCTCCGCCACTGACCCCTATATCCCCATCCCCACACACCACACACTACCCTTACTTCACCCCACTTCTCATAATATTTGTCTGAATTATACATAAATATTTTTAAAATGATATTTTTTGTTTACATAACAAGCACGAGCAGATAAGTATAAAAGTCACATATTTCATGGAAAACTTTTTTTCTTGAAAGTTTTTAACACCCCCTTAGTAGTTACAAATATGAAAAAATTTATATAAATACATAACTTAAGATATTATAATATTTAAAATTCTCTACCATTTAAAAAAATACAAAAATTTCCTTTCAGATACATCTCTATCCTCTAGGAAGTATCAATTTGTTTTTAATCTAAAGAGATGGTTTTATATCGGTTACCCCCACACAATGGGCCTTCATGTAAAGCCCATCCAGTCTTTCCATGAACATGTACATAACTCAAAGCAGCAGACGGCCCATACATTTGTCTATCCAAATTCCAAACCTAATCATATAAACTAGAAATAAGGTATTTTTATCCAAATAGTAAGTCAATTTTTTTTCTAATTAATATATGCAAAATACACACACACACACACACATTATATAGGGAAAATTGTATGAATAGCGAATTATTAATTCAAATTATGTTCTATATCCATATTTTATTTTATTTATAATTCGCAACAAACATTTCATTTTTTTGCTATCTGATTCGGTATATAATTAGTCATTTTATACATTTTGATATAAATTGTGTTTATATTTGTATAAAGCGAGAGAAAAGTGTATATACAAATACAAATACACATATTTTTGTCTTATACACTTATAACTATACTAATACGGATCTCATCATACAAATTACAATGTATAAATGAATTTATACAAAACTAAACAATTTGTATAAAATTGAATGTATCTAGCGAATTATACAAATCAAAACCTTCATAACAAACATAAAATTTGCTATGGAGTACATTTATGCAATCTATAACTATAACATACAAATATAATTTTTATGTTTGCTATATGTGAAAGTTATTCTATTACACACGACTACTTAAATTCAAACGATTGAATAAATAACTATATTGGCTAATTCTTCAAATAACCAAATAAAGTGAGATACTCTAAACCCCAAAATAGGCCCACTTCTTGTCCATTTGAAGCCCAATTACGAAACTAGTCTTTGCACGGACAGAACCTATTTCGGGGTGCCTGGTAATTTTTGCTCTTAAATTTGTGGTCTTTAATATTTCATTGTACTGTTTGTTTAATAAAAAAATCGTGGTTCAGAGTATGGTTAATTAAGATTTCTTAACTTAATTAGTTGTTCGATTATTCTTCTTTTGAGGGGAAATTCATCTTTATTCAATTGATGAAATCATATGTGAGATTTAAAAAATGTAAACCTGCAAAGCAAATAAAGAATTGTGCCCTTTGCTTCATGAGGAGATTGCTAACCTCTTTGACTTTGAGATAGTGATTGTAATCTTTACTTGAAAGGTGATTTTGCCAACGCCTAATAGTCTATGATTAAGCTTGCTAACGGTAGCTTTTACAATTTCATTTACTTAAACACCACTCTATTTTATTCGTACATTTAAAGAGCATTTTGATACATTTTGATCAAAATTTTTAAAAATCTAATTTATTTTCTAAAATTATGCAAATCAAAGTAGAACTAATAAATTGAAACAAAGAAAGCAAAGGTTTCTCTCCATGATTAGTATAAAGTTTGATTCTGATCAAAATAATTTTTCAATTAACTCTTGAAAGAAAGTTTGGTATCTTGTTGGAAATCTAGTAAGCTTTCTACCTCATAGAACTACTAGGTTGTTGAAAAAGAACCACCGCAAGTATTAAGTATATGATATCGTGAATGAGTTTATTTTTTTCCTTAATCAGAATTCTTGAGTATTAAGTATGAAAATAATTTTTGATAAGTAGCGTTATCCAATTAAGCATTGTCCTATATAAATTCAAATTAATCGAACTTTAAGCCAAATATTAAATGTCAAAGATGATCATAAAAGTCATTAGAGAAATAAACTATCAACATATTCTCTCAACAAAGAAAATAACATCCCACCCTATTCCATTCCTAATATTCCCTAGATCTAGAGGGTGTTCTCATTTCAAAGCTGACATTTATTTAACAAAAATACAAACAGATAAAAAGAGAAAATGTTCAATCATAGAGTTGTGTGCTTTTACTCATTCAACTTACAAATTTAATGCACTTCACAGTCACACTTTAAATAGCAGCGCTATTACTCTTACATGTTCTTAATTACTTTGTCCCCTTTTTTTTATAGTTATTTCTAATTATCTGTTTATTTTGATAAATTAAAAAAGAATAATTTTTTTTATCTATTATATCCTTAATTAAATGATCAATTACTTTAAAAAATATAAAACTTTCCATCCATTTCATAATTAATAGGGCTAAAATGGTAAATTTATCATGTCATTAATTATTTTTTTAATAAGTGTGTCAATTCAAAAGTAAACAAGTAAAAAGGAACGGAGGAAGTACTAAATAACATTACTTTTTTTTCCACCCGTTGTTCGAAGTTTATATTGGAGCTTTGATTAAATTTAAATCACGCATATTTTTCTTCACGTGAAACACTCCCACCAGTATAACACAACTTATATTGATTAGTTATATTTAAAAAAAAACAAACATAAAAGACGACTAGTTACTAATTAATTTTGTATTAAATTTTACATAAATTTGTTAGTAAAAAGATGAAAAGTACGAGTTATGCGTATTTTACAATTTAAAGATTATTTATACAATAAGTATTGATAGAACTTTTGATGAAGTAATTGACAATGGATGAATTATTAATCACTACTAATAGTTATACTTTTATACAAAATACTATTACTTTAAGAACATCTTTAAATAAGAAAAATTATATGTGATTATTTCTTCATGTACAACCAACCAAATGTAATTTTGTGTAAATTAATTTGGCTAATTATCTTTTTAATTTTAATTTATCAAAAATCATTTTTCTACCTCGTAAAAATAAAAATAAGGTCTGTACAACTATATCATTTAAAAACGCTACTTATGCAATTATGTTGTTGTTGTTGCAACAATAGTTTAGCCAGAATTTATTTTCAAATAATCAAAGGACCAAATTAGATTTTTCCAAAAAATAAATCACAAAAATTGCTACAAAAAAGATACCCTTTAAATAGAATTTTTACATTTATATTTGCAGATTAGCGGTTTTACATATATTCCTCTATCACTACTTTGTTGCACCATTTCTGTACGTTCCCTGAAGAGGCGATTCGCGTCGTTTTTCTCTCTATCATTGCCGCCGTTTATCCTTTTCATCGGAACTTCTTAGAATCATCTATTTCTACAGCCATGGCTTCCGAGAACTTCAGCGACAAAAACGCTGTTTTTCGGAAGCTCAAATCCAAGCCTGAAAACAAGGTTAGTGTTTTAATTTTATTTTTTTGGAACTTTTTTTTTATATTATTTGTTGATATTTTGTTTGATTACATAGATATTTTCGAGATCTGTTTTAGATCCGTTATTTTGGTCGAGTAATTTTGATTTTCTGTATGATTTTATTCAAAATTTGTTTTTTTTTTCCTTGTTAGATGTGTTTCGATTGCAATGCTAAGAATCCTACTTGGGCATCCGTGACGTATGGGATCTTCTTGTGTATTGATTGTTCGGCAGTCCATCGCAGCCTCGGCGTTCACATCAGTTTCGTTAGGTATTTTTCTTTTTCGTTTTGAACTATTGTTTTGGCTTAATGAGCTGATGTTTGCTTGGCTCTTTTTTGATGTGGCACCTGTATGGTTTAATATGGCTGTATTTTGAGTAATAGCATGTTAAGAGCTGTGACTTTGGTGTAAGGTAGACACTAGTGAATGCACCATGAGTTGAATGGCATGTAACATTCACTCACTTATATGAAGATATCTGTGGTTTTTGATATATATGAATTCCTCTTGTTGTTCAATGTTTCAATTTATGTTCAGAAATATTGTAAGATGACAGATTTTGTTGAATAGTAGTGAGTATTCTTATGCATCTAGTTAGTTTCCCATTGAAGCAAAGCCTTACATGGACCAGAGCAAATTGGTCAAAGCCAATAGGCAACTACCAACCTTATAATTTTCTTATTCTATTTCACTCCCACGGGTTTCGGTTTATTTCCATTTTGGTTGGACAAGGATAAAAGGAAAAAAATAAAAAATGAGGAAAGTGGAACATGAAGATGAGTTTTAGGAGCAAATTACAGGATATGCCATGGATAGTCGCACGGCTTATTGATAGTTTAATAGAAGTCGAGGCTGATAATTGGTAAGGGGGAAGGTTATTGGAGATGGGGTCATGGGGAAAATGATTTAGATCAAGATGTGTGGAAGAAGAAAGGGAAACAGGGAGGTTATTGGTCCATGATTTTCTGGAAAGTAAATCAGAGGATGACATTCAACCCCTAAAACTTCTTATTATGCACAGTTAAGAATAAATGGTAATATATGATACTAATAAGGACAATGTCTCGAGTACTTTGAAGAATATGAGTGGGGGGGGGGGATCCTATTTTACTTGCTGATAGGGATCTCTCCCTCAAAAATCCCTCAAATTCTGGAATGCTATACCCCAAGCTATCTGGTGGACTGTCTGAGAAGGAAGGAACAACAGAATCTTTGAAGGCATTGGCAAACATACTTAGCCGTAAGTAAGAACTTTACCTTTGTTAGTGTTTAGGGTGCAAACTGATATTTCTATGGGATTCAGATTTCTTGTAGACATGAGAGAGGAATTGCAACAACTCGTAAGTTGTAATACAACTACATTTTGACGCTCTAGCTTGGTGCTTATTCAATTGTAATACAATACCTTTATGTTTTCTCAAAATGGACCCTGGTTCCTTTTGTGGTGAAGTTAAAAACTGTAAGAGCATAAAGTTAGAAGAAAATAAATGATATTACAAGGCAAAATAGAGTAGAAAATGTAGTGTCTCCCAGAGAGTACATCCAAATAGTCAGGGGAACTTGTAATGTTTCAATATGATCTTTGCTTGTTTTTGCATTTTTCCTTAAATAACTGAGCAAAGTTGGTGCTCCTTCTCATTCCCACAATTCCATACACAACTCTTTTTACATTTAACTACTGTTGTGGGACTTGCGGCTACTCTGCCTGTGCAGATTATGATGTGGCCATGGGGAATAAGATATTGAGTATCTTTGCTGTCTTGTTGGTATTGCTTGAAAAGCAAGCAGTGAGTGACATGGAAAGGAGATGTCAATTCATTTCCTTCTTTTTGGATTTATTACTATTTTTTTTTTTTGATGACACTAGATTTATTACTATTATTAGTATATATATATATATATTTATTTATTTATTTTTTAACATATTTTTATTACTGTGATGATGATACAATTCTTAAATGAAGATTCATATAGCCAGTACCAACTTGTTTGGGACTGAGGTGTAGTAGTAGTAGTTGTTGATAACCGTGGTGTCTAAACCCACAGTTCACCCTTCGGCTTAGTTGCGCGGACTCTTCACTTATGATACCTCACCCGTGATTCTCCAAAAAACTACTTTTGGCGAATCCGACACGCACCCATTGATATTTTGGAAGAGTCCGAGCAACATAGCCCTTCGTGGTGGCCCAGTGGTTTGGGCTTGGGACTTCCATGCTGGAGGTCTCAAGTTCGAAACCCCCTGCCAGCGAAGCAAGGGGTTTGCCTTCTGGGTCGAGCTTGTTGCACCGGGCTTGCATAGTGTGGCTTGCCTCTCCTATGTGGTTTGCGAGCCATTGCATAGGAGCGGGTTTTTTACCCTGTGCTGCGGGTTTCCCTTGTCATAAAAAATAAGACCCAACTGTCAATTCATGCCATTGGTCATCCTTTGTTAATGAAAGGGAGAAGAAAGTAGATTAGCTGTTAGTATTCTAGGTTTAGTGGTTAAAATGTTGGTGGCAGTATGATAGGCTTTTTTTCTTTACTATATTAGGGTTGGGGAGTAGGGGTTGATGTATTCAAACAAGAGTAGTTGTAATCTTCTGTTGTTGCTCCGTCATATTATTATTTCTATTTCCATTTACTGAGAAGCTGAGTCTTGCAGATCGACAAATTTAGATTCGTGGTCTCCAGAGCAGTTAAAAATGATGTACTTTGGTGGAAATAACCGTGCTCAAGTTTTTTTCAAGCAGCATGGATGGAACGATGGAGGCAAGACTGACTCCAAGTATACCTCAAGGGCTGCTGACTTGTATAGGCAGTTACTCTCAAAAGAAGTTGCTAAAAGTACTGCAGAGGAAGCAGCTTTGCAAGCAGCTTTGCCAGCATCTCCTGTTGCTTCTCAGGCTGCACATGCTACTAACGTATTTCCGGATATTAAGACTAGTGAACCTCCAAAAGAAACGTCTTCGTTGAAGGACGAAAAAACCGAGGTTATTGCTTCACCCAAAGCCTCTCAAGCTGTTACCACCTTTCTTAAGAAACCTACAGTTGCAAAGAAAGCTGGGAAATCTGGAGGACTTGGAGCTCGCAAACTTACTAAAAAGGTACATATTAGACTTATAACGAAGAAATTGGGCATATATGTAAAATTGGATGCTTTGAAATTCTTGCATCACCCTCCCCCCCTAAGAAAAAGAAGAAATATCCCTTCTGTTTTAACAAGTTTGTTCTAGTGATTTTTGGTTTCCAATCTATTGACCCCTCACCATGTACAGTCTAGTGAAAGTCTCTATGAGCAAAAGCCTGAAGAACCGCCTGTTCAAGTTCCCTCCTCCAATGCTGCAAGTAATGCACCAACTGTTGGTTCATCATTTGCGTCTCGTTTTGAGTACACAGACAATGTCCAACCTGCAGAGATGAGTTCTGGAGGCTCTCGCGTTCTTAACCATGTGGCCCCTCCAAAGTCCACCAGTTTTTTTTCAGATTATGGGATGGATAGTGGTTTCACAAAGAAGACGAGTTCCAATTCTTCAAAAGTTCAAGTGAGTTCTTATCCTAGCTTTTATTTTCCTTGATCATCCAGGATTTTGTTAAAGCTGATTCAGTGAAATTTGTCATGTATGTTGTTTATTTGCCAAGTTTAATGGAAGGAGAAAGGTGGACATTGTTGTGGTGTCTCTGACTGTCTTTGGTTTCTATTGTATCAAGCCTTCAAAATATTGAGATGTTGGTCTGATGTTCCCTGTTACGGAGCTTACTGCGTCAAATTTTTTGCTCTATCCAGAACCGACTTGAGACAATTCAAGCAAGTTTTATGCAGTCCCCCCCCCCCCACACACACACAAAGGGAATTATTTGTGAGCAACTTAAAACTGATATGGCTTTGTGTTTCTTTTCGTTTTTTGATTGACTAATTATTAGAAATTGGTGAAATGCCCTGGATGGTTAACAAGTAATGCCCTGTTCTGTTGGAGCTTTGGATGCTTCGTTAGCTATTATTTTTATTTATGAGATTCCAAAGTGCTCTGAGTATACTTGTTCCACTGACCTTCCCACCAGTTTCCTTGTCTAAATTTCTGGGTGACTATCTATATAGAAATTAGTGTATATCTCGCTTTTTGGAAAAGCAAGCAAGGACCAAAATTCATCCTAAACTCTTGGTACCTCAAGTTTCTAGTGTTTGTTTACTTGTTAAACCTTTTGGGTATTCCTAGACTGCCTAGAAGTAGGTTCTTGCTCCTCTTTCTGCATCATATGTTTCTGTTTGTGATTATGTTCCTTTTCTCCCCAGTCCTTCTGCTCCTGACAGATCAGTTGTTTACTTGTGATGTTTGTGTGACAAAAAGTTTCTCCTTTCTGCCTCTTGATCTTTATCCAGTGCTATTAATATGTTTTGTCTCATGTGTTTGCGTTATACTCTAATCAGATTGAGGAAACTGATGAAGCAAGGAAAAAGTTTACTAATGCCAAATCCATTTCATCTGCTCAATTCTTTGGTGATCAGAGTAAAGCTGCAATGGAAGCCTCAGTTTCTCTTCAGAAATACTCGGTATGCTTGTTATAACACACCTCCTCCCAGTTTACTTGGCTTATTTTGACCATCTTCTAGAGTGATATTGGACTTTACTATGACAGTGTAACTAACAATAGAGTAGACATTAATAAACAGGACAGAATTGATATAAACCAATTAAATTTGATGTTCCAAAAGACTAAAGAAGTCAGAATTATATTTTAATCATCAATATAGGTATAGTTTAATAAATTTGGGACAAGGGAAGTAAATAATATTCCCTTATATAGGTACACCTACTGCTTTGGTTAGCATTGAATCCTTGAATTGCCTCTAATGCTGCCGTATATTAAACATCTCATTATTGTTTTCAGATTCTTCTCCGTTCCTAATTATTAAAAACCTCCTGGAAAAGTGAAATGAAATTCTTTTGGTAAGGCAAGAAAGTCACCCAAGGAAAGTAGAAGTCAATGCACACTAATCGAATCTTTGGGGAAGGATGATGGTGCAAATTACCTTTTTCCCTTCTCCTTTCTAAAGCAAAAATGAATGTCGTCATTTTGATCGTACTTGCGGGGTAGAGAGGGTGTTTCCAATAGAGCATCAACTCAGAAAGAGAAGTTATTTGAAGCAGGAGTGTAAGAAAAATATGACAACATAATATCAAGATACAAAGAAAACGAAGCAACAGATGAATATTATTAATAATTATGTCACAATAGTTAGGAACCGAAGATTAAAAAAAAATTACTTCACATACTCAAACTCCTGCGTAAGGGACTTTCTTATAAGTGATTAACTACTCAATTCAATAAGAGAGATATAAAAGGCCTAAACATGATTTATTTGATCCTCTTCCTATTGAAAGTCATTTCAGAGACTTCATTTTTTTAAAAAAACAACCATTTCAGGGACTTCTGAGGTCCAACTTTTGGTAGGAGTTGAAGAGGTTTGAAACCATTACCTTTTCTCTTCCAACAAGCCTTTCACAGATCATATAACAGACAAGTTGTAAAGATAATGCATCTATAATGACTCAAAAATAGTGGACCTCTCTAGTGTACTGCTAAAATATTCTACCCCTAGATTCTTCTAGTAACTGCTCAGTGGCTGAGTTTATTTTAGCGGATTCAGCTATTATTATAATAATCAATAATCCAATTGTTTGGTGCAAGTTAATAACAGTATGCTATAATTAAGTTATTAACTATTTGTCTGATGATTTTGAATGTGCTTACGATGCATAATTGACGAAGTTGGCTTTGGTGTCTATCTTTTAAAACAAGATTGAAGACTGTATCTGCTAGTAAAGCTGATGTTTCACTGCTACATGAAGTTTATCTGAAAACTGAAGTACTAAACTCAGGTTCTAAAACATATTTCTTTCCCTCTTTGTATTCATAGGGTTCAAGCGCCATTTCTAGTGCTGACCTCTTTGGTCAAGATGATGGGGCAGCTTATGAAATAAGTGCCGGCGATTTAATAAATAGGATCTCTTTCCAGGTATAGTGAAAATTTGATACGCAATGCTTTGCTTTTCACCAGTTTCTATATGAAGGTGTTGATTGGATATTCATTACCAATGCTTCCAGGCACAACAGGATATGTCGTCTATCAAAAATATTGCTGGAGAAACTGGGAAGAAGCTGTCCTCCTTAGCATCCAATTTGATGTCTGATCTTCAAGACAGAATCATGTAAGGAGAGACTCTTGTGTGTTATACATGAAATGGAGATGACAGTATCTAAATATTGCTTGTAGAGGTGAAAAAAGTACGACATTCTTTCAGAAGAAGTAGAATTCTAAGGCTCTTGAGAACTTGGTGTCTCATTCTATAGCGCTTAAAGATACGTCTTCTCAAATTTCCTATTGTAATGTGTTTTTTTGGTTGCCTTTTACACTTTTACTTGTCTTAAAGCTCATGGATGTTTGTGAGTCGAATGTTCTGCTCTGTATTATGTGCTCTTGTTAGAGTTGAAATAGAAATCACTGACTTGTAATCTAGCAAAAACTGTTCTCTTTGTTGTGCGCAAAAAGTAGAATATGGCCTCTTTACTTTTCCTTCAGCATAGCATTTTTAAAGCCTGACCCACGATTTGTAATTTATTAGTTCTTAAACTTGCCTCGGAAATCATACTTTCAAGTTACTCAGAATTCGTAGATTATTAAAGAGTGTATAGGAACAATAATAATAATATTTAAGTTTCTTCTTTCAAGTATGTTCGTGTGAATAATATAGCTTCCCATCTTCTATTTATACGATTACATAGAGGCAGACAAAGAAGGTCATACACACGATTAGGGGGAAAGATCGTGGAGGAGGTGGGAGATGTAGCATTAAGAATTTGAGGTCATGGCAGAAGTGGAACATATACTGATATGAGTAGCGGGGAGGTTATATTTAGTGATAATAATATTTTTCATAATAATAGTAACATCTTTTAATTAAATAATAGGATAAATTAACGTCTCACAAGCTAAGGATCAGTTTGGTTTGTAGGCGGATCCAGGATTCCCGGCTTATGAATATATACTTCTTTTAATTATAAAATTACAATAAATTACATAGTATAAGTTCACGGTTATCTACACCCGATGTTCAATGTGAAAAAATAAGATTTAATACTACCATTAGAAAAATGAACACAATTTTTGAAGAAAAAAATTACCTTAAAGGTTTTTTTAAACCAAATAGCCAAAGTTTCCTAAGAATGGACATAAGTTTTTAATTTTGTCAGAGAAATTCATAACGTGTAAAGGAAATGCTTCAAACTTGCTACTAAACCGAAGTACACCCATTAGGAGATTTGTTCACGGGGTTCTCAACGTTTAATATAGTCATTTTTAAAAAAAATTATTATATATATGAATAGTTTTACGTTAAAATTCATGAATGCTCGAACATCCAAAAGACGAAATGTAGATCCGTCCTTGATTTGTAGACTAAATTACTCTGTGATTAAATCCAGAAATTCTAATTCTATTTATTCTATATTCAGATTAAATAACATAAGTTACAAAAGTAACTTTTTTTAAAAAATTGAATAAAACTCACACATATTTGGTGAGATTTTGGTAATTGTTTTTAACACTTGCGCGGCTGTATATACATTTGGCTCCTTCCTAATTGAAAAACACTCTTGAAAAAATCCAAAATGGCGGCTGATTTTTCCCTCCCATTTCAAAACTCTCTCCATTAATCTGAATAATTCCTCTAGATTTCACTTCCCAATTTTCATATTCAACCTTTTCCCTCTTCTTCCCCTTTCCCTCCATTCTTCAAAACCTTTAAACTTTGCAAAAACTCCCCAAATTCAAAACCCTAGAAAACCAATTTCAGCTTTCCTTCTTCGACAAGTCAACTTCAATGGAAGCGCTTTGCTCAGAAACCCTAGAAACCGCTTCTAAACCGGTTGATTTTGTAAGTTCTGACGAAACCCTAGATATGTCTTCCCCGATTTCTGCTGATCAGAATCTACCGAATACTGAAAATTCAGCCGGTTTCAACGAATCGGAGGAGTTATGTATGGAGGAAGAGGAATTGGATGCGTCACCTGTTCGCACATACTCTGCTCCATATTATTGCTCCCGTTGGGGTCAACCTTGGGGTAAAGTCACCGACTCCAAGCCTTTGGATTCACAACCCACTGATGCTGAGCCCAAGGATGAGCCTTCGCCTTTCGATTGGACGGACGGCTCTTCGGAAATAAAGTTGAAACTAAGAAATTGGTGACAGTTGAGTCTCAGTGGGATTCGTATAGAGACGAGGAAGCTAAGTTTATACAGGTATTAGTCTTCTAGCTTCATGAATTGCTCTATTTTTTTTAACTGTAGGGCATATGTTAAATGAGATTTTGGTACTTTTGTTGATTTTTTTTTGGATTGTTATCAGGGTGCAGGGCTTGCTAATTTAGGCAATACGTGCTTTCTAAACGCGGTTTTGCAATCGTTCATGCACACAGTACCTCTGATTCAGGGCCTTAAGTCGATTGATCACTCCACACCATGTAATTGTAAGAACTAACCTCTCTGCTCCATTTTATATACCTCTATTACCATTAATAAAAAGTTTTGACTGGATAGATTTGTAAATTTTATTTTTGAATAGTTCGATCCTCGTACTCCAATCACTTTAAGTTATGTTAGTGTCTGTGGTCTGATTAATCTTGTCTGGTGGAGAAAATATCATCTTTATTTCTCTTTCTATTCTCGAGGTTGATTAGCAATATGTCTATGTAACAATTGCAGGTTACCTGAACGGGTTCTGTGTAATTTGTGCGCTGAGAAAGCTTATTGATGCTTCGCTGTTTTCTGAGGCTGGTGTAGTCTCTCCCTGGAAATTTGTTAACAACTTGAACTGTATCCTTTCAAATTTATTGTGATTTTTGGGATAATATTAGCATTTTATAGACATATTTTGTTTGATTGAAGGTAAAATTTAAGGTCCTTGTGATATTTGAGTAAGGTCATTTAAATGTGTACTTTTGATCCCTTTGCTAGTGAATATTCACACATTTATCATAGTTATTACCCACATGTTATGATAGATGTGTGTGTTTTACTTCATATCTGATGGTAAAATAGTTCTAATAATAGCTCAACTATAGCATATTTTCATTGTGAAGTGATTAAAATACATGTTTCAATTAATCAAAGGTTAAATGTGCTAAGTCAAATATCACAAGTATCAAAATTTATAATTTACCAATAACCGTGCAGAAAGTGTTGCTTATTATCTTTTTAAAATAGTTATTTACCAGTTTCAACTTTCAAGATTCTATCAAGACATGCCAGCTAGGTAAGAAGGTTGTATAAATTCATTGCTTTGCTTGCAAATCTGTAGCTGTTGTTTCACTGTCATCCTTAACTTTGTGAAAAAAACAGATTTTTCTTCTACTTTCCATCGGTTCCAACAGGAAGATGCTCATGAGTTTCTACAGTGTTTCCTGGATAAACTTGAAAGATGTTGTGATGATTCAAAATCAAAAGACTGCCAAACTTTAGAGACTGACAACATTGTGAAGCAGGCTTTTGGAGGTCGTTTAGTTAGCAAAGTAAGAATCAATTACTTGCCATTTTTTTTATGCCTTGTATTTTGACATTGCATTCACACATATGCTATGGTTTTTTCAATTCTTAAATACAAATGTGGAACTAATACTTTACAAATGCTTTCTGAAATTGCAGTTGCGGTGTTGTAATTGTGGCCATTGTTCTGACACATATGAGACTCTAATAGATCTGAGTTTGGAGATTGAAGATGTCGACAGTGTGGACACAGCTCTAGAGTCATTCACAAAGGTTGAGAAAATTGAGGACTCTGAAACAAAATTTACATGTGAAAAATGTAAGGAGCAAGTCTCTATTGAGAAGCAACTTGTACTTGATAAGGCTCCTACAGTAGCGGCCCTTCATTTAAAGAGATTCAAAACAGATGGTTCTCTTGTCGAGAAGATTGACAAATATGTTTCGTTTCCTCTTGAATTGGACTTGCATGCTTATGCTGATAACAGCCAAACTGATAATGTGAGTTCCTGTTACTCCTCTGAGTCTATGTTAGTAACTAGTATTGCAGAGGTTCTTTTAGTTTTAGGAGATGGAAGATATGAAATAAAGTGAAATATTTCTGGTAGAGAACATGATGAAGAGTAATTACTATTGCAATAGTTTTAACTTTTCCTAGCTACAGGTTCTGGGATTCTTACAATGTAGTTTTGGTAAAGAATTTTCTCATAGCTCTAGGACTTTTATTTGTGTAATGTGTGTAAATTTTTCTCCTTTGTTTATGTTGGATATGATATGGGGTCTAAGCAGGGTTACTACTGTATACAGAATTTCACTTAATTTCTATTTAAGATCTTTTTTTTTTGTTTGCTTAATCTTTGAAACTGGTAATAATTTTGAATTTTCCTTCTCGTGCACAGGTAGAAATGAAGTATGATCTTTATGCAGTTATAGTGCATATAGGATTTTCATACTGTTCTGGGCACTATTACAGCTTCATTCGTTCTGCTCCTAATGAATGGTACAAATTTGATGACTCAAAGGTATATACTAGTTCTCTGTTCTTTTTTATGAGTTAGTGTAGGATTAGTCAGTTTTCTCAGGTTTCCTATTATTTTGTGGATTTCTAACTTTGTAACCATCTGGTTTTTGTACTGAATTAAACATCATTTCATCTTTGCGTATTTTTTTAATACGGTACCCTGCAGTAGCAAAACAAGCATTTATGATGAACTGATTTTATATTTGTTTTAACTTGATAGGTTGTTCGTGTTCGAGAAGATTATGTTTTATCACAGGAAGCATATGTTCTATTTTATGCGAAGAGGGGCACTCCTTGGTTTTCAGATTTTATTGAAGGGCAAAAGCCTTTTATAGATCCGTCCATACAGAGTACTTCTCCCAAATCGGTTTTAGAGAATAGAGATGCTGTCTGTGTTCCTTCTCCGCTTCTGCCAAATGCCCAGGCTTTTGGTGTCAAAGAATCCAATGGTGCTGCAAATGAGTCATCTCCCAGTTCTCTCAACAAGGTTCATGATAGTGATGGAAAGGAAAATGTGCAGATGATGTCTACTCCTAGAGCACCACTAGGTGCAAGTAACATTCTGGATTCCAAGTCACGTGAAGTGGGTAAAGTGTCTTCACCTTCAGTACTCAAAGATTTGTCTAAACCAGTTTCTAGTGTTTCAGTACTCAAAGAAAACAGCAGTGCTCTGACCCCTGGTTCTACCAGCAGAACTATATATATCACACCCGACACACCGCCTAGATCTCCAAGCCCAGAGATATACAGAGAAGATCCCCCAGATAACGATTACCATATTCCTCGTGGTCATCTAAGAACGGTAGGTCAGGTTTCTTGCCAAAAGAAACTGCAGAAAGACCTAGAGCAGGACATGGAAAGAAAGCAGGCGTGCTTTTTGATAAAGAAAAACATGTCTGGGTCTAGAGGCCAGCAATTACTAGCTGCTATGCAGGGCTCACGCAGTGAAGGTTCTGCTAAAAAGAGGAGGAGAAGAATGGAAGTATCTCCAACTAGAGACGACAGTAATACCACCAGTCGCCGAAGGTCTAGCATTGGCTCTACGATGCGTCCTGTAATGGCTGGCAGCATGAGATAAGCTATGAGAAAATACTAGTAGTTTGTTAATGGAAACGCTGATATCAAGCTCTAGGCATCTTGTGTCCTCCAACAAACATGGCGTTCAGCTGTTTTGTTCATATTTCAGAGTTCCATTGTATAGTGCAGAGTAAAGATTTTATATTATATTCTCATTGTTGAGAATTATGATTACTCGCATATACCCAAGAACTTGGAGAGCTTTTGTAGTATGAATTTTTTATTATAATACGCCGAATTTTAGTGCATAGTAAATACCAATGCTTTTATTCATTTATTATTTTCAATAGTATTAATTGAGAGTTAACTTTGAGGTTGTCTAAAGAAAACGTTTGGATGGAAGCATCTTCAATCATCACAAACCATGCAACTTTGTTTGGCTTCATTATATATCTTAGGTTACATAAATTCTTTTTCTTGTTAATATCGAACAAATTATTTTCAGCTCCTCAAAATTTATACTATATATAATTATCTGAAATGCCTTCAGCAAATCCCTTCTTTTCTCCTTCACAAATAACTATATCTCCCCATTTCACTTCAAATATATTACTATATTGAGATTATGTCTGGTGGTAAAGAAAAGAACAATTTTTGCAAGAAAACACCAGAAGAAAATTTCAACTTTCACGATGCACCCAAACATGTGCTTATAGTGATGAATGCATTGAAAGAATTCTCCATTGAATCACTTGAATGGCCACTCAAAAATGTTGCCTTGAAATCATGTTGCAGTATTACCATTATTGGCATAATGCCTTGGCTCAATATTCCTCGTATATATATACTTCCATGTTTAATCATTTCATCAAATTGACGAGTCATATTTTCATGGACTAATTTAATTTATTACCTTAGTAAGATGATCAATATATACTTATGTTCTTAATTTTACAGTCTCCGCCAAGACATGGTCGGACATTTGGAGCGTCGATTTTCAAGAAGTTACAATGATTAGAGAGAGAAGTGATCAATGGAGAAGTACTGATTATGCTAAGTATCACAAAGTTCAATATCTAATTGATCTTTGTGAAAAATATGGGGTATTAACTTTAACTCTCTTAAATAATAATCATATAAAATCTTGTTTAAATGATTTTTTCTTCAATAAATTAACCAAGATTAATTATTTTCTAATGTATCAAAATTAATTTAGGTAGAACCAAAAATCAGAACAGAGATGGGCCATCCACTGAAATCTCTCGTGGTTGATTTAATCACTACCCTTCAACCAACTCTAGTAGTATTCGACAGGTATTTCATTTTACATGTTCTATCTAAAAATGAGGAAAGTTGTATTACCTCGACATGAATCAAGTCATGTGAAACGAAGAAAAATGTATGTTAACGAGCAAACTTATTTTTAGGTTTTGAACTCCACTTGTTATATTATGGATATATTGCTATTACACGTGAGATGATGATGATATAAATATTGTTTACGCTATCGATATCGCAGGCACCATGACAAAAAGAATATAGAATACTATGCAGAGAAAGTACCAATATATGATATGGTATTAATAAACGAAGATGGAGAAGTGGATTTAACCTTCAAAGCAAAGTCTCAGAAAAATACCAAATCCCCTGCACCTTCATCAATTGTCACAAAACCTATGATTTCTGGACAAATTATTAATTTTTTCAAGCCAAATTGCGTCAAAACTTGAAAAGTTCCAGAAAAAAAATGAGTATTTTGCTGTCTTACAATTTTGAATATAAATAAGCTATTAAGAAATTGAATAATGTTATTCTACTCCATCCTATGTAAACAGCAAAAAAAATTAAAGAATGCAGCATCTTCAAGAGTCAATATTACTAGCACTTTTGCTACTATATATTATAAAATAAGTTCGATTATATTTCTCTCATTTCTTTCTTTTGTGATTTTAGTATTAATAGATCTTTGTTAACTTAACATTGAACTTCACAATTAGAGCCAAACAGATGTTAAACAACTTTAATTTACTGTGATGGGGTTATAAAACGATTGATTCCCAAGAAAATTAACTAAATACGACTCCCTACGTTCATTTTACTTGTCATATTTTGCTTCATGGTAATCAATTTGACTTATATAATCTTCAAGCTAAATTGAATTAGATTAATTTAATATTTTAAATATAAATTTAAATGTTGGAAAATCATATGATAATGGTATAAGTTGCAATCATTGTCACATTAATATGATAAAAAATTATATCTTAAAATAGTATAGCAAAAAGGGACAAGTAAAAGCGAACGAAGCACCTAAAATGCAACTTGCAAAGAAGTGTCATCTGTTTCATCAACTTGTAAAATATTTTTTTCATATCATGATAGAAATTATATTAGCTCGTTTCATGCCTATTAAGAAAAAAACAATTAATGCAAGATTTTATTTAACTCCTATGAAGTATGATCATACGTAATGAAAATAGGTTGAAGATCAGTTTTTGTTGGAGTTTAGCTTTACTATATGTGAAAAAAGGTAGTGCACTTTCTGACTATGATAAAGAAAGTGCAAAAAGAATGGAAAGTTTGATAGCAATATCCCATTTGTATGTATGTCATATGTGCTCACATGGGGATCACACTCATCTCACCCACCTACTAGGGGACCAATTCTTTCCCCATAACAATAGGATCATTTGCATTTTATTGGTTAAGGGTATCATGTATAGACGTCACTATACATTTTAACGCTCGCTTCTACAGATATTAAATCCAACAATAATTAACTAATAGTAATAAAAACTTTAATATTAATTTGTTATGTATATTTATTGTTATTAAAATTTAATTTTTATTGTAGTGCGATCCTTAAATATCAATAATCTATAATTTCTACCATTAGTAAGATTGATGAAAATCAATTGATTCATATATACTTTTAATATCAATACATATGAAGTTACATTAAGGATAACAATTGAAGTACATATAGTAAGTAATTAACGCTACTTCATGAGTAGTGTAGTAGTAATGGGATTGCATGCATGCATGCATTAAGACCATACTTCAACTGGAGGAGCATTTGTTGTTATTTCTTTTATAGTACAAGTTATGAAAGTTTAAGGAATGTAGCCACCATGGCCACCACTTCCACCACCTCCACCACCAGCATGTCCACTTCCGTAAGCTCCTCCTGCGCCACCACCTGCACCTCCACCGCTTCCATAACCACCTCCACCAGCTTCTCCTGAACCATAGCCGCCTCCACTACCTCCTCCATGACCACCTCCCCCTCCATATCCACTACCAGGTAAACCCCCTGCTCCTCCATAGCCACCACCACTTCCTCCCCCTTCTCCACCTCCATAACCACCTCCTGGAACCCCTCCTTCCACCTCCTCCTCCACCACCATATGCACCTCCATGTTCTACACCTCCACCATATCCACCACCACTTCCTGTTCCTCCTCCACCTCCACCACCATATGCACCTCCATGTTCTGCCCTCCACCATATCCACCACCACTTCCTTTTCCTCCTCCTCCACCACCACCATATGCACCTCCATGTTCTACACCTCCACCATATCCTCCACCACTTCCTGTTCCTCCTCCACCTCCACCACCATATGCACCTCCATGTTCTGCGCCTCCACCGTATCCTCCACCACTTCCTGTTCCTCCTCCACCTCCACCACCATATGCACCTCCATGTTCTGCGCCTCCACCGTATCCACCGCCACTTCCTGTTCCTCCTCCACCACCACCACCATATCCACCTCCATGCTCTGCGCCTCCACCGTATCCACCGCCACTTCCTGTTCCTCCTCCACCACCATATCCTATATCATGATCACCACCACCACCATAACCCCCTCCTCCACCATGTCCACCACCACCACCTCCTCCATATCCTCCTCCAGGTGCATAACCACCACTACCTCCACCACTACCACCACCTTCACCACCACCACCATATCCACCATGATTAACTACACCTTCATAACCACCACCACCTCCAGAACCTCCACCTCCACCACCTCCATATCCCCCAACCCCACCAACCCCATAACCGCCTCCGGAACCACCACCATGCCCTGCACCATAGCCAATGTTGCCACCCACATTGTACCCAAGACCTCCCTCTAGATTGAGGAGAGCTCTAGAAGAAGCATAACATATAGTTACACTAACTAACATAAAGAAAAACACAATAGAAACCTTATGATTAGCCATTAAAGAATGTTATGTGAATCCCACAATTTTGGTTATGATATGTAAACAATTACGCCTCTATATATAGACATTCCCCCAACAAGCATGTTGTGGTTGGGTAATGGTCCAAAAGCGTGTCAATGAGCAAAGAGTGGTTGAAGCACATGCAACAACAAATTTGTGATTCCCCCACTATCGCAATATCCACAAAAATACACAACAAAAGTGTAATAGGATGAAAATGATATATATACTCTTCTTCCTTTCTGTTTCAATTTGTTCGTCCTATTTTAATTTGATATAAAATTTTAAAAAAAAATATAGACTTTTAATTTTTATAATTTTGAATTAAACATATAACGTAAAAAAGTAGAGTTACGATTACTTAAAAATAAAAATAAGTTTTTTTAGTCGAAATAAAAAAAGAAAGAAGTTAGATAAACGGAAAGTATTACTTATTGCACTAGCTAGTAGACTACAGTAGTGTGCTTTTGCTGGCATCCACAACTTTGGTTATCAGTGCCATTAAAACGGAAAGTTAGCAAAGCAAATCTCGAAAGACCATGAGTAAGAAGACAAACGAGAAATACATCAAAAGAGAAAGATTTAATGTGGTTCGTCAATCGACCTACGTCCACAAAGGAGATGAGCAATTCACTATATATATAAGATTACAAAATACAGAAAGAAACAACCTCAACCAATTCACTCGGAATACAAGGAGGTAACAAAATTCTCCATCATAACCACAATTCATCCTAGGACTATATTGTGAATGCTAATTAAGTTAGAAAGAACAAACCTATATTTATAAATTCGTAAAACCTTTTCTACAAGCAAAGGACTAGTCAAAATATTAAAACTTTTTTTTAAAAGAAAAATCAATTTATGGTAAGAAATCAGGGCAAATAAACCTTCAGTACTACCACTTTCACCGGCATAACCACCATGATGACCAACTACAGCTCCACTTCCACCACCTCCACCAGCATAGACGTTAACCTTGGCACCAACACCAACATCAAGACTAATGAGGGTTCCAGCAGCTGAACATATTCCTGTACTCAATAAAATAAAGAAAACTATGTTAAAACATGTAGTAGTACTGTTCGCCATTGGACTTGCTAGATAGTTGAATATGAATATTGCATGGATTCATAAACGCTATTTATAGATGTTTCCAATGATAAGAAAATTAAAGCGCTTCTATGCCACTAGCACATTTAATGACCTAAGTATCACACCAAACTTCAAAATGATAGTATTGGAAACAAAGGGAAAGGAAGACAAACTCTAAAATAATGCTCCCTCGATTTCAATTTAAGTGACGCTTTTTGTTTTTTGGAGAGTTAAATAGCTTAAGTTTGACAAAAAATTTAGGCATGACATCTTCAATTTTTTTTGAAAAGAAAATTATATATTTATAAAATTATAAGTCACAATAATTGATAATTCAAAATGTTTAATTTAAAAGATTTATGAATTTTTTTTTAGAATTGTTTGAATCTTGAAATTCGAAAAGTGCTGGGGACACATAGGGGTAGTTTAATTTGCACTAATCGAGTGTGTGCTTTTGCTGGCATCCACAGATACTTGATCATCATGTTCACACCCTAATGCATCTATCGCAAGTCCTAATATTCATGATGAATTTCATAAGTCTATAAAATACAAAACGTTTTCACACTTTCTCAGGGAATGCAGGTGATTTACATGATCTTCAACTAGCTACATTATACTCCGTCACGCCATTGTACATTATTTGTTTAGTGATGATTAATTGTATACATTAGTGATAATCTGGACTCACAATTTAAGGTACATAAGAAGTAGAGATTAACTTAAATTAATTAAGATCCTTAATGGCAACGAGAGAATTCTTTTGAAGTTCTCAAGTATCATCATTCTCTCTCTCTCAATTTATGTGATATAGTTGAAATAAAAGATAACAAAAGAAAGAACAGTAGCGGAAAATAAAAAATGGATTAATCAAGAAAACATCATGAGTGAAGGCTGAAATATACCCACTTTTAATATCCCTTTTTATATTTTTGCCCGCCCAAATCGTTTTCTTTATTTCATTTCATATCACATTCTTATAAAAGTGGTATAATAATATTAAGAACAACGCACTCGACTAAGTTATCGAAGTACCTGTTATTTCTTAAGTCACGACAACACAAATACAAGAAACTTGTCCACTCAAAATCACCCGCATAATATATATATTTTTTGCCTCTATTGAACATGTTATATTTTTAAAATTATGAATCATATTTAATATTTGTTGTAAGTAAATAATTATTCATAAATAAATTTATAGTTCACATCAAAGATACCAAATTCAAATAAATCCGATACCGCAAAGCTATTAGACGGCAAGGAAGCATCTCTATGTTGTCCACCAAAATTATAATTCTTAATTTGCTTGTTCTTACAACTGGACTATGAGAATTGAGGACAGATTATTGTCCCTTAGTTGTAACTTTTATTTATAATTCATATACTTAACCTTAAAAAGAGCCTAGTAACATGCATAGTATTAGTTGGAATAATTCTTTGTCCACATACTTCTATTTTATACATGATAAATAAATTAACCATCATATGAGTCATTATGTAGTGAGTAGTATTTGTTTCCTTAGTAACATGGAGCCATGGACAGTTATATACCATTTTTTTTCAAATTTGTTTGTTTTATTTTATTCTTTAGTTTGTTTAAAAAGTTGTTTGGTATCTTTATATTTCTTATTTTTCATATGACATATTTAAAATTATAAAACCAAAAAATATATTAATATTTTATATATCTTTAATTTAAGACGACGGAGATTCTAAAGAATTCGTTATTTTTTTCTTCACTTGGTTCTTTCTTTACTTAGCCGTTTAAGAGGTCCAATGAAATAGCATCATGCATGCAATGTATAGAGAACGTACACAGGAATTTGCCAAACCATTTTCTTACATTATATAATTATATGCTCCAAATTGCACAAGACACCTTTGTTTACACATCTTTAATTTCTTGTGATTAATATTTGAAAAAAGCAAGCGTGCACAAATATAGATTAAGAGCACTTTTCTTGCTGCAACATTTTTAATAATTTGCTTTCATAAATTACACCTCTTTTTTACCACAATTTGATCATGTTATTATTTTTAATAGTATGGATAATTAAGAATAGGAAATCCTATAGTGTTTGCAAATTGTGAAGAGAACAAGTTTTCAAGGAGCATAGCCACCGCCTTCACCACCACCATGTCCGGATCCACCGGCATGTCCACCTCCTTCACCACCCGCGTAGGCTCCTCCACCACCTGCTCCACCTCCACTGCCGCCTCCTCCTGCTCCACCTGCACCACCACCAGCACCTTCACCACCTCCATATCCACCACCTGACGCTCCACTTGATGCTGAACCACCTCCACCACCACATCCTTGTCCGCCTCCACCACCATATCCACCGCCTTGTGCACCATATCCGCCACCACTTCCACCTCCTTCTCCTGAACCCGATCCACTACCATGTGCTCCATCAGCAGTCGCTCCACCACCGCCACCACCACCTCCATTACCACCTCCACCATCATATCCCCCGCCTGATGCCCCACCAGCACCATATCCACCACCACTTCCTCCTCCTTCACCCGCACCATGTGCTCCACCAGCACTAGCACCATCACCACCACCACCACCACTACCTCCACCACCTCCACCTCCGTATCCACCTCCTGGTGCTCCTCCAGCACCATATCCACTTCCACCACCTTCACCACTACCACTTCCACCAGCATAACCACCATGGTCCCCAGCTACAGCTCCACTTCCACCAGAACCTCCACCACCACCACCAGCATAAGCACCAACTTTTACCCCAACACCAATATCAAGACCAATAAGTGTTCTTGCAGCTGAACATATTCCTATACTCAATAAAATAAAGAAAACTATATAATTAGTACTACTCTTCGCCATTTTAATAGATATAATAGTTGAATATGAATAATATTGCATGGATCAATGACCGCTATTTATAGGTTTTTCTGAAGCTAATAAAAGCGCGTCTATACAAAAAGCATATATAAAATAGCCCTACAAGTTAAGTGGTCCATTATAATTCACTAACACTATGTCACATGCATACTTTGTTTAATTTTATATCAATTCTAAGCCTTAGTAGTCTTGTTAGTGTGCTTTTGCTGTATCCATATTCAATCTCTATACTGAACAAATTCTATCCATTACATAAATAGATTTCTTTTTGGAAATGCTTTCTTTTTTATTCATGATATCATATTATAATACTCGGTCCTATTTTACGTGACACTTTTCAAAATTTTAAGATTCAAAGAAGTCTATTTTTTACTATAACTTTTTCATAGATCTTTTAAACATTTTGAATTATCAGTAATTATGACTTATAGTATTTTTTTACGTAGTTTATAAATATATATATATTATATATATATATATATATATATATATATATATATATAATTTTATTTAAAAATTTGAAGATACCATATGCAAATTATTGATCAAACTTAAATTGTTTGACTCTCGTAAAACAAAAATATATATAAAGGTCTTGAATTTGAGTATCACCAACACTTGCTATGAAAACTAATTTTCTTGTGATGGGCCCATGAGGTCTATGTTAAGTACATAATTAAATAAATAAAAATTGTATAGTCGTTTAGCTTAAATTTTCAGATGGGTTAATTACGTTATGAAATTGGCTAACGCCGACAAGTAAAAACATTAGGATCAAATTATGATAAGATTATAAGGATTAGCACATAGATTAGTGAAACTACTATGTTTAGTAAATAAAATATGAAATGTTGGAATGATTAAATTAAGATAATAATAATGTGAAGTCTTTAAATTTTGAGTTTGCCTCTAACACAGCTTAATGCTGGGCATCGTTTCTTACTCTTTTTTTTGTGTGTGCTTGTAGAATATTATACAAGTGCAAGTTATTTTAGTTACATATAAATTCACTGAGCTTTTAGTTTAATTATAGAGAACTTAGATTATTGAACTAATTTTTCTAACAAAAACTGCACTGAACTAAATTTTGTACAGGTGATTTCTTTTTATCTATTTTATTATTGGTGGAGAAAGTTATCGTATATTTATTGGTAAAAACTGATAGATATCTTATAGAATAAATTGAGTTGCGGAACAGTACCTCAGTTATTAAAAATGATAATTTATACATGAGTAAAGCCCTCTACTTTTGTGCTGCTCAACACATTTAGCAGATTGTGGAGCAAATTATTTTACTTTGTTTTGCGTAATGTGCTTCGTAGATTTAAGGATATGTTGTAATACAACCGTTGTATTATGATTTTTTGCTTTGGAGGTTTTGTTTCTTTGTCTCCTCCTTGTAATATTTTTGCGTATAAATAAATAAGGTTGGGGTCTCCGTGAATTAAATCTCCGACCTCATAGCAGCAAGAAAAGACTATCTTATGTTATACTTGGGTGATATCTTTCCTATCGAGACACACATATTTATACATTTCAACACAATTTAACTTGCTTTAAGGAGGAGTTCTTATAACTCATAAATGTGATAGACATATAGTAGATGACTTAATAGTGGTAATATAGTTATATAACTATATAGTAAAGCATGCATGCAACATACGCAGGAATTTGCCAAGCCATTTTCTTACATTAAATGCACCAAACATATTGTGCAAGACATCATTGTTTAGATATCTTTCTTACATTAGAATTTAAAAAACAAGTGTACACATATAGCTTAATTAAAGAGCTGCAACAATATTAATTTGCTTTTATGCAATAGACCTCTTATCACAATTTGATCATGTTATTTTTTAATAGTATTGTAGATAAGAATAGGAAATCATATAATGTTTGCAAATTGTGAAGAGAAAAAGATTTCAAGGGGCATATCCACCACCACCACCATGTCCGGATCCACCCCCTTCACCACTACCATATCCACCTGCATGTCCACCCCCTTCACCGCCAGCATAGGCTCCTCCACCACCACCACCGGATCCTCCTGATCCATGAGCTCCTCCTGCACCACCACCAGCACCTTCACCACCTCCATATCCACCGCCTGATGCTCCACCAGCTCCTCCTGATGATGCTGAACCACCTCCATGGCCACCTCCACCACCATATCCACCGCTTTGTGCTCCACCAGCACCATATCCTCCACCACTTCCACCTCCTTCACCTGAACCATGTGCTCCACCAGCAGTTGCTCCACCACCACCGGCTCCACCTCCACTGCCACCACCACCACCATATCCTCCTGTAGCTCCATGTGATCCGCCTGCACCACCACCGGCACCTTCACCACCTCCGTATCCACCACCTGACGCTCCACCAGCTCCTCCCGATGCTGAACCACCTCCACCACCTCCACCATGACCACCTCCACCACCATATCCACCGCTTGGTGCCCCACCAGCACCGTATCCACCACCACTTCCACCTCCTTCACCTGAACCCGATCCACCACCATGTGCTCCACCAGCAGCAGCTCCACCGCCGCCGCCACCACTACCTCCACCACCTCCACCTGCATATCCACCTCCTGGTGCCCCTCCAGCACCATATCCGCTTCCACCACCTTCACCGCTACCACTTCCACCAGCATAACCACCATGTTCACCAGCTACAGCTCCACCTCCACCTCCACCAGAACCTCCTCCACCGCCACCGGCATAGACACCAACCTTTGCCCCAACACCAACATCAAGACCAATAAGGGTTCTTGCAGCTGAGCATATTCCTATACTCAACAAAATAAAGAAAACTATATTAAAAAATCTACTACTCTTCGCCATTGGAATAACAATTGAATATATTTCACAACTTATAGAATGCATGAAAGTAAGGCTATTTATAGTTTTTTTTTCAAGGATAAGAAAAGCGCGTCTAAGCAAAAAGCGCATTAAATAAAGAGTAATATAATTCACTAACACTATATCACATGTTTGGTTACTTTCATTTCAATTCTCAATTCCTGGCTAGTGTGCTTCTACTGTCTCCCATATTCCATATCAAATGTAACATATGATGGGCCCTACATATACCGTGGCTTTCTTAAAGGTGTTCAAAAATAGCAACTTGTTATGTTAAGGATATCCAAAATATGTTATTTAATCATTTCGTATATCATTTTTCTCATTTTTTTTAACGCGGGTACAAATAGTGTGTGCTATTGCAGAAACTAAGGAAAAAACACTAAGCTACACTACACTACTTGGGTGATTAACCTAATTAAGTTATATACTTTCAAGGTTTTACCTGGTGTGTGTGCTATTGTAAACTTATTGTTAATTTTTTGAATTTGTTTTAGCACGGTTGAATTCTACATGCTAATGTGAAAGTAATTAAGCATTAATTGATGATCAAGTAGATTTTTTTTTAAATCTGGTATATTAGCTTAATTCAGGTTTAGCTAACACAGATCTGTAAATCTCAACATTAGGGATTAAATTATGAGGTTTGTCCTATTTGAGAATAAACAATAAATCTCAGATTGATTTGATTACAAGGATTAGCACATAGTTGAGAGAAAATTAGTATCACTGAAAATAAAAAATGGGATATTGGAATGATTACGATTACATTACATCCACTAGAACAAATTTGTGCATTTTGATGAATAAGACTATATAATTTTAAATGGATACTTAGGTCACTAATTCTGTACAAAGGCTGCTGGCCTGCTTTTATATGGCATCCACAATCATATTTAATAAATAATACTAATACATATGAATTTAATTAGTTCCACATGCATGCAGATAATTATAATTATTTATTTTCGATGTGCTCATTATGTAGAAAATGATCACCAATTAGTGCAGAAAACCAAAGAAAAACATACTAATCGTACTAATAATACGAGAAGAAGCATAGACTATATTTGAGGAATAAGTATCGATAACTCTGTGCAAAGTAGTATAGTAGATGCAAGAGTTATCCGAAATGATTGGTCGTATGATAGTTAATCATAGTACTGTTCAACCTGATCAGGGTTTACATGTAAATTTACCGTTGTTGAAGAGTTCTATGCCAGATTTAAAAAAAGATAAATCTTTTTAATATAATTTTGGACAATCTTTTCGAGTAAACTAACTTTTAGAGCTGAGTTAGACTCACAATCTATTCTTTTAAGTATCTTATAAAGCCAAGTATGAACAAAGACTTGAAATAATTTGGAAATCACGAAGTACAAGAATTCTCGACCTCTTTCCTTAGCTGAGAGAGAGGGAGCTCACTCTCAACATGCAAGCATATCGTTGAATCAGTCTTTTTCGCAACATCAATTATAAAGTAAATCGAACCCTCCTATCAGATAGAAGCTTTTCAAAGGTGCTTTGCTTGCTAGTTTGCATTGGGGCTAACGCAAAATATATACAAATATTGAACTGCCATAAATCATTTAGAACCTCAGTTTGTAAAATAAAATAACAGCACTATTGTGTCATTTTGACACTTTTAGCTTACATGGCATAGAGAGTGTAATACACTCGCTAGTTGCGCTTGAAAAGCATATTTAATCAATTTTTATTTTTATTTTTATTTTTCAGCATTTTCAACCACCATTTCTCCATGCTTAACTTCATCCATGGTGATTATTTTAGAAATATACCTATTTCAAAATTTAAATATTTAAATAATCATGAGAATCTTTCTTGGAGAAATTTAATGTTCGCATATAGGAGTGAGATTTGAGTTTTTTTCACGCCTCTTCCTTCATTGGCCTTCAGAGTTTACTTTTCTGTTAGTGTTTTTTTTCCAGTTAATTTTGATGATTTTAATTTAATTTAACTGCTTTGTTATTGATGTTTTTTTTTTTTCCTAGTTAATTTCCAGATTCTTACAGATATTATAAATAGCGGACTATTTATGTGCAAGTAGACCAAGGGGCAGCTGGTGTTTCTACAAAATGGATATTTGGAGAAGACAATAAAAGGCTGGAAAAAAAAACTAATCAGTTAAATCTTTTTCTTTTTATTATGTGGGCAAAATGCCATGTGTCACCAATTTATTGGCTATTTTATGTATTTCTCAAAATTGATTACTTTAGAATTATTTGGACACAAAATGATAAGTGTTATCATTTAATTTGAATACGTCATTACAAGTGTAACACATTCACATTATATATTTTTGTTGATGATGTAAAAAGTGTCAAAATAACATAGTGGAGTCTGATATTAGGTGTCTAAAATGAATAAAGTCTAGTTAAAATGTCTAAATGAAAATCGATGTCAAGTTTAAAAGGCTACCGATGAATTTGGCCTTACTAATAATTTAAAATCTACTAATTCAAAATGGTTAATAGAATGTGCATGTCAAGAAACAATGACTAATTTCAAGACTCATCATGCATATTATAACTTTATATACCTTTTATTATACAAACAAGAGAATCACTTAGTGTGAACAATATTTGATACCATGTGGTCTTTTTAATCCCTCAACTTCATTGAATTGAAAGTGTTGTTATATTTTAGGGGCAATATTGGAATTTCCTTTTTCATTTGTATGACATCAAAATGAGATCATCTTTATTTCTAGATTAGGATACTTATAATTAGTTATATCCTACATAAACATTATCAAAAACCCTAAAGAAATGGTCCTTACCTTCTAGAGCTTCACATGCTACACCACCTTCTCTTCCCTTAAGTGGGATCCCTACACCCATTTCACTTTGATATGTTTTAGTGGATACTTTTTCCCTTTATCAATCCCACGCCTTACTATGATACTAATTTGAAGTTTGAAATCATGTTTAGATATATTATCTGAATTTGAATTTGAAAGTTATATTTATTTTTCTTATAAATATGAAAATTTTATAATTAGTGAAAATTATTAAACTTCTTAATTCATATATTTCATAATCAAAGTAAGATATCGAAATGTGTATCCATAAAATTAATAAGTCATATATCTTCATGTGTTGTAGGGATAAATTCTTATGATAACATGCTAAATTTTTAAATATACATAATTTTATAATGATACATTTTCCAATAGAGCAACAATAGTGTGTATATGAGATTTTTTCCACAAAGTACAATAATTTCTTCACGTTGAATATGATATTTCTTTTTTAATACAAAATATAGATTTATGGACCAAAGTTTTAGTTTTAAAAAAATGATGATTACATACTTGGAATTTAAATTCTACCTTTTAAATGAATTTTTAAATTTGATTTGATTTCAAATTGAAGTTAAATTGTTCAAATATGTAAACACAAATACAATTTTAAATTTGAATTCCAATTTGCATGTCAAAACGGCCCAAACATTTTTGTCTTGACTTCATCAGTTCTTACGTCCATCTTCACCTAATTTTTAGATCCAAAGAGACATCAATAACAATGTCATTTCCTCTCGCAACTAGTCTTTGATTATTTAACGAATATGGATATCTCAATTTGTGCATGCCATTCTTGCACAGAGACCATGTTAATCTTTTATGTATTGTTCTAAGTTTGTTGGATCGATATTTATATGATAAATGAAATAAATCTTCAATACATTAGTGAAGAACAAAAATAATGTATTCCTTATAAGATTTGAACAATCTTCTTCTTTTAAAATTAGCTTTTAGAATGCTTGTTACGTCTAATATCTAATTTGACAAAGGGATGGAATCAGTTAAGGGCAATATGGCCCCTCAGGAATAGGGCGAAAGTTATGAGGGTGAACATATCGAGGTCTATAAAAAATATTTGGATAATGATGAATGGAATGAATAAATAAAATTCTAAATTTTTTTATATTTATTTATTTTCTAAAACGAAAAATAATTTCCTCTTGTTTTCACAAATTAAAAGTGTAGAGTAACCTATCGTCTTTCATATACTTTGGTGGCGATGATTAGTTCAAAGTCATGATTGCTTTTTTGTTTGTTTGTTTTGTTTTCAAATGGTTGAAGTGGATATTACACTCATTTTAGAAGCATTATCTTTTATTGGTATACTCAGTATACCAATATGGACTTTATAGGCAAAATTATTTAGTAACTTTGAATTTGAAGTTTTTTATTTCGTATACGTTTAAATTATATTTTATTTTAATTATTTTTTCAAATTTGTTTATTTCATTATTACGTATACTTTTTTTGTTCACTATTACTATTGTGACTATTCGCACGTGCTGGCAAAAATGGCAATGATGTGGATTTTCACCTAGATAAATAATAGCTACCTAGATAAATTAAATGATAAAAAATAAATATCATATTCCAACAACTCTCTAAAAAAGCTCTCTTCTTCTATGGCGAAACTTATCAATCATGAAGTTGCCATAGTAATGGTTCCACTACCAGCACAAGGCCATTTAAACCAACTCCTCCACCTCTCTCGCCTCATCTCCACCTATCACCTCCCACTCCACTTCGCCGGAACCACCGTCTACCTCTGTCAAGCAAAAAATCGCATCCATGGCTGGAATCCACTCTCCACCTCCACAGTCAAATTCCATGAATTCTCAATCCCAACTTACGAAACCCTACCTCCAAATTCAAACGTTTTCTGATGAACAAATTAAGAAATTAACAACTGGGTTGGAGAAAAGTGAGGAAAAATCATATGGGTAAATGAGGTAAGCTTCAAATTTAGGGGTAATGAATACTTTTATCAATATAAAAATAATGGAGATTTTATGTTTTTTTACTGTTATAGCTTTATGACGTGGCAAAAAATTACTTCCTCACGCGCCTAGTAGAGTGTGATTTCAATTTTTACGCCAGATGGACAGAAAAGGTGCATGCGTTGGATGAATAAACAAGTTTAGGGGGATAATTCATACGAAATAAAATTTAGGTGTACACCAAATAAAAAACTTCAAGTTCAGGAAGATATTGTATACTTTTACCGACTTTATATGTAACCAAACGATGAAAATTAAGTATATAACACTAATCAGGAAAAAAGAAGATGTAGAATTCACCTAGCTTTGAGGTTATGCAAACTAAAGTTAGATTTGATGTTTAAATCAGATCATGACAATTGCAAAATCCTTGTAGACGGTGCAAGATTACTATATATAATCTCACAAAATATCTCACATTATAAATTATATTTTTCTTTTGATGACATGAGAAATTCATAGTTACTATCTTTTTAAGTGTGCATAGATAAAATCTCTTATACCATTTCATAGAATATGAATATCCCACCATTATACCAAATGATCCTTTGATATGTAATTTGTAATAAACATATAATCAATGTTTACGGTACACAAATTAATTATACACAAATTACGCCATGATTTTACTAATAAATTTTGTAAAAGATAAAATTATGGTCATTTTTTAAAATGGGACACTGAATATTGTTAGTGTAGAGAACCTTTTTTTATAAAACGATTTTATATTGTATAGTCGTCACCTAAAACAATAATAAACATATGCATATTATAAGTATAATATACCATTATAAAAAACGCACAATCAATTTTTATTTGGCTAGATGATATAAGTAACTATTTTTGTCAAAGGGTCTAATGTGTAACTTGCCCATTTTATAAAGGGTTTAAAGATTATTTTGATTTAGAAAGTTTGGACTCCATTGTATTATGGGCCTGGTATCATAAGACAAATTAAATGAAAAGTCTACATTTTAAACTTGAGAAAATGCATAAGTATCTCACAATTTATGCCCGAAATTTCAGAGACACTTACATTATATTATGGTTCTATTACCTTTTTAAAGTTATTTTATAAATAATTTTCTACCCTTTTTTGGCCTACGTAGCACTATCTTGTGGGTCCAACGCGTGTTGACATTTTTTTTCAAGCTAGTACCACGTAGGCCGAAAAGGAAAAATTATTTATAAAATAAGCTTGGGGTAATAGGACCTTATTACAGTTTAAGTGTGTCTATGAAATTTCGGGCATAGGTTAGGGGGTACTTATGCATTTTTCCTTTTAAACTTCGCTGTTACGTTTTCCGTCTTAGCTTAATTTTCAACTATAATTAGTATTTTCTTCTCTACTTATAATGTATAATTAATATCTTGAGCTTAATCTCATACTTTAGTCATATAAACAGAAAACATTAGTTAGTTGTAAGATTTTAACTATTTTCTTGATAGAGATGTCTACTTTAGACCTCAAACTGCCTTTTGTCATTTTATTTATTTTGGGCTTTAGGCCTTTAAGACAGTATATACACAAGTAATATTCAAGACATCATATAGGATATCAATGTATTCTGGGCTTCAATAAGGTTAAGTGTAATGAACTCAAATGTAATGTAACAGTAACCAACTTCAACTATAATAATAAGATTAGAATTTAATTACAATTCCACAAATTAAATACAACAACTTAAATAGCAAAAGCTCAAACAAAAATGTAGACGTAAGAACTAGGGATTGATAGACTGTAGAAGGGAAATGAAAAACTTAGACTCGAATGGAGATGAGAAACACATAAATGCCTTTGCATATAATTCATGATAACCTCTAATAGTGATGTCTTTTTATATTTAACGACAAAAAACAGCACCCTCAGTCTTGATCCGAGATTATCCTTTAGGAAGGGTTGACCTTATTGCTTTAATTGGGCCTATCTGGCCCAATATCTATCATAGATATCCATGTTGGTGTCATTATTGGGCTTGGGCTGATTCATCCATCCAGTTGAAAATAGCAATTAAATGATGTCTCACAAAGTCACTCGTATGATATAAATAAAAATAAAATAGGAAATAAGTTAGCAGATGCATATATACTGTATATTATTAAAAGGAAAAAAAGAAGACGCTATATATATAAATATATATAGCATAGAATAAAATAATAAAAATGGTCCCTTATATTTCAGATAGGTGCAAACTGGTTTCTTAAATCTATTTTTCAGCAATTTTGTTCATTTAAGTTTATCAAAAATAAGTACTTTCTATGTTAGTCAAATATTTAACAAATTTTACTGGCTATATTTATCGAAATCCTAGAAATTTATATCAGACTTTAACTTTAATGTTTCAAATTTAATAAGAGAAAATTAGCATACTAGTCACAATTCCTAACTTAATTAGTAAAAATATTATACTTTAATAATATTTAATAATGATCCTTATCTCTTAATTGTTTTTTTTTCTTTAAGTAGACAATTTCATCAATAATGGTCATATAAATGGAAAAGTCCTTTTGGCCAGAAAAATTTGGCCAGAATTTGGCCAGAATGGTAAAATGATATATTCACACTATAATCTAGTTTACTTTTAGACATTTTTGTCCTTTAACTTAAATATTAAATATATTATTTAAGGGTAATGCTAAATGGCCAGAAAATTTTGGCCAGAATTTGGCCAGAAATGTAAAAAGACTAAAATAACCTTATTTTAAGTTTTACATTTATTTCCTCAATACTTTTCCCTCCAAACAAAATTAATTTTTGTCTATTTCTCAAACTCCTTGGACTACTAAATATTAACTATGGAAAAGTCCTTTTGGCCAGAAAAATTTGACCAGAATGGTAAAATGATATGTTCACACTATAATCTAGTTTACTTTTAGACATTTTTGTCGTTTAACTTAAATATTAAATATATTATTTAATTATGTTTTCAATTCATTGAAAATGATTAGTGAGATTAATTATTGATCATTTCTTAATTAAACATGGGAAAAGAACCAAAAAATTCACCAAAAAAAACATAATTCAATTTTTCTCCTTTTTACTTATTCTTTTTAGTTTTTTTTTTTTTCATTTCTTATTCCTTAATGATAAGAAAAATTTTAAAAGTATAAAACAGAACTAAGGTTAAATTATCTATTTTAATTTATAATTTTTAATCGCGAAAAGATAATTTATATCTAAATTAAAATATTAAAATATAAAAATATGAAATTAGCCGAGTTGGCTAAAGAGTTACTTTTATTTATTCAAAGGAGTTATTGTTATACACAGATTTTCTAGAAAAAAAATTAATGATAAAAATATATTTTATCCAATTATACTCAAAATTATGTGAGCGAAATAAGAAGAAAACTAAATTATCATCATGTTTCCTCTATTATGTGATTATCTTCATATTTTCGATAACATATGAATCATGTCATACACAAAAAAGACTCATTAAAATTAATTTTTATTTATTATTTCACTACTAGAGACATATACAAATTTTTTTTATAAAATTTTTGCTTCATTAAAAATTTTTAATAACATAAAAAGGATATAGAGAGTTTTTTATGATTTCAAAATAAACTTTATACAAAAATTTGAAAGAAAAATATCTTTATACTTCTCCGATCACAATGACAATACAAATTTAACATGAACTAGATTTAAGTTTCACCACATATATATTTTTCTTTAGTAGTATTATTTGTTATTTTATTAAAAATATTTGCTATTAAATGATCTGCAAAAATATTAAGTATACATAGTTGTAGTCACAATATTATTTTTTTCTTTCAAATTAATATTTGTTTTGAACGGATTAATATTTTTTAAAATTAAGTAATTTTATTGCATTTATTATATAAATAAATTTAAATTACCTATTTAAATAATTATTTAAATTAAATTTTAAATACTTTTTTTTATATATATAATGTAAAATAATTCAATAATAACAATCAAAAATCAAAATACTTTAGAATTGATAAACATCAACACATTAAAGAAATACTAAAAATCATACGGTTTATAAGTGTCGATCCTATTTAACAACAACCCAAGATAACTACACATTAATGTTGAAAAATTACATATTTAAAGTTTATGTTTGGTTATTATGTTTTGAAAAATTAAACTACATATTACAACAACATGTTTAAAAATTAAACTACATATTTAAAAAATTTAAATTACATATTTGATTACTATGTTTTAAGAAAATTAAATTATGGATTTTATAATGTGTATCGATGTCTATCAACTCGAAAGTATTTTGAGATTTGATTGTCGTTATTGAAATATAAAAATTCTAGATAAATGAAAATAATTTTTAAAACATATATATCCTAGTTATGTTATAATTTACTTATACATGTTAAACATATTGTAAATTAATATATACATAAAATACATCTATTTTAAAGTATTATAATTGATAAGTAGGTATTGAGTGATTTTTTATTCATTTGTTTTGAAATATCCACTTAATTAATACTATTCGAATAACTGGTATTTATTCATTGTTAAAATTAGTGAAATAATTTCACCATTTTCTATATATGTTAATTCTTGTACGGAATGATTATAATATAAAAAAAAAAATGTGTTATTTATGACATAGTTTTGAATGTCTTAGCATCAATTATTTTTAAAAATATCGAAATTTCAATATAATTTTTCTCTCAAACTACGTCCATTATATAGACTTATCTATTTAGTTGATTATATTTAAAGAAGAATTTAATTAATTTTTTTAATCTATGCTTAATTACTATATTTTACAATTTTTTTATTACAAAATAATTAAGTATAATCTTTAGTAGATAAGATAGCCATTTGTAGATATTATTAATGAGAAATTTAATTGTCTTTTTTTAATAAAGAGGTTTATTTTAAGCGAAAAAATAATTTTTCAAAGTTGAAACCTTAGGATCATAATTGAGTTTGGAGGAGGGGTATATGTAGAACATAATTTGCTATATAATGAAAAAAATATAAATGTATAAAAATAAAATTACAAAAATATTTTTTTAATTAAAGTGTACATTTTTTTAATTAATTAAACAATACTTATTTTTAAAGATAAACTACACACAAAAAAAAAATATTTTTCATTTTCATTGGCAGCCAAATAGTTAATATTTAGTAATTCAAGGAGTTTGAGAAATAAACAAAAATTAATTTTGTTTGGAGGGAAAAGTATTGAAGAAATAAATATAAAACTTAAAATAAGATTATTTTAATCTTTTTATATTTCTGGCCAAATTCTGGCCAAAATTTTCTGGCCATTTAGCATTACCCCATATAAATAAAGGTTTAGATAAAGAGCACTTTTTGTGTCAAAGAAATTCCTGAAATTATTGACCGCATATAGTGGCTTTTTGTCCCCCCCCCAAAAAAAAAAAAGTGGTCATAATGATTGATAAAAGACAAGATAGAGAATTAGAATAATCACAAGATGGGGCTCTATTTGTAAATTGAATGGTGAAAAAGATAAATATTATTGATAAAATTATTTATAATCATTCAAATATATAATTGATATTTTTTTGCCGTTGCTTAAATAATAGGAGGAAAATGGACTAGAGATAGGATTTCGTCCCGATAGAGCTCAAGATTAATAATAATAATAATAATAATTTTATTTTTAAAATAATTTTCTATATATGTAATATAATTTTTAAGAGTGTTCGACTTGATCAACTATTAATACGTAGCTAATCAAACAACAGGTAGGCTACACCATCCTAGAAAAATATTAATTAATTTTGTGAATGTATTAATTAATAGTACTAATATGGGAAAAATATTAACAGCTGGCATTATATCCAACAACTTTTCATATTTTTACACAATTATCACACGAAAGAACTTTGTTGTGGACCAGGAATTTAAAAAATTAAAAAATAATTATTTTAATTTTGCAATAAAAGATGCATGATTATACCAATATTTGATCGAGCACGAAATTTAAAAAATAATGAAGATTTTAAAATATTTACCAAAATGTCTTTTAAAAAATAGTCATATTAAAAAGTAAACTCACTTTTTTATATATATATATATATATATATATATATATATATGTATATATATATAAGTTTATATTTTATAAAAGGAAAAAAATAATTATTTTAATTTAGCACTAAAAGATGCATGCTCACTAAAAAATTATATTAAAGAATAATTATTAATGGCTATGAGTATTCTTATATCTCATTTTATGTGGCAAACTTCGATCGGACACAAAATTTTAGAAATAATAAAAACTTTGAAATGTTATCAAATTATCCTTCAAAAAATAGTTATATTAAAAGTAGACTGACTTTTCTCTCTTCTCATAAATGTATAGAAATACTAACTTTAAGATTAAATATGATATTCTTTTTGAAATTGATTAAAATAAAAATTATGTCATATAAAATAGAACTAAGGGAGTATTAATTACTAATATATCTTTGGCAAAATTATGTGCAAATTAGAATTTAGAATTTAGAATATTATTATTGAAAGAAACATGGAGATATGCATTTATAATTGTGACACATTAGAATTTAGAATATTATTTTTTATATACGCAATATAAGATAAGATATGTTTTAGTGACCACGTGAATCCGGATAGCTAGGAATATTCTAGACGATAGAAAATGACAACCAATTTCAAATATCTTAATGTAAAGAAATAATCAGTAGCCACATCTATAAAGCTGCTAATCAAATGTATATGAGTCACGACATGTAGTAAACAAATTTCAGGATAATTAGCTAGACCAAAAAATAATTAATTTACAGACAAAGAATGGAGGATCTTAGCTCAAGCCAGCAATCACTCAGGTTAGCAAATAGATTCTAATTTCCATGTGATATTTATATTGATCTGAAATTTTTTTTACGTCTTCGCAGCTCAGTTAGTTGATTATCTGAACTTTGAACTATAACCTTGTTTATAAGTATTTCTATTTCCCACATCGTAACCTCCTTTTTACCCCTATGTAGATGTTGTGAAAAGTTGGAAGATGGGAAAGTAGAGTGCAAGTGTGCAGAAGGATGGTCTTGCTCTGTAACCAAAACAGAGAGTTCCATGGCTGGCAAATCCTTTTGCCAATGTTCCAGCGGCATCACTTGTACCCGCCTGTATGTACACATAAATTTATGTTATTGTATATGTCAATTTAAAGCATATAGTATAAAAATTGAATAATTTATATGTTTGTAATTTGTTAAAATAGGGAAGAATCTGATTCAGAGGCACAAAAAGCACTAGAGGGAACAGATGGTTGCAAGGTGATGTGCAAGACAGATGCAGGATATACTTGTAAAATTAGCAAAGCAGGGGAAGTTATAGCTGAATGTGGAGAAGGTTGCATTTGCTTTTTTGATGAAACTGGCAATGTTAAATGCATAACAAAAGCAACTGAAACTTCATGTTGTGCCTCTGGTTGTAACTAATAATATTATTAAGACTGATGTTTGGATTTGGGGTTTTAAGTTGTTTGTATTGAAGCTTTTTGAGTATGTTGTTGTGTTTTCAGTTTGGCTTATCAAATAATAAATATGTATGTCTGTTTGTTTAAATGAGATTTACTTAGGACTCGTCACTAAGTTGCAATTTTGTTAACTGTTATTAGGTTAATGTGATCTACAACAATATGTATCTGTCTATGTTATGTCTAATTTGGAAATAGTTGTGATAATCTGTTAGATGAGAACAATTCAAGCAAGATTTATGTCTTAATTTCAAAACTCTTCAAATACTCTACCTCACGTTAAGGGTGTGCAAACAATTCAATATGGGAGGGTGGGCAAATAATTGGAATGGGCCCGAATTTGATACCAGGTAAGTAAGAGTGGTGGAAATATTTTAGGATGTTATTTTGCTGGTTAATTATGCACAAAGTTAGAATTATAGATGCTATATAGTAACATTCGATTTGGACATAAAATAGGGACAATTATGCAAAATAGTCATTCAGCTATTTGCATTATCAAAAATTTAGCCAAATTTCAAAATTACTAAAATCAGCCAAAACCTCCAGCTCACCATTAATGACTTCTAACTTTTTTCCTCTTCCATCCCGTTTTGCCATTAATGGATCCTTTTCCTTCTTCCTCCTCCGTCTTCTACACATTTTTTTCTTTCGCTTTGATAAAATTTGATACTGTAAAAGTGAATTGTTTCGAGTTAATTAAATATCAGAGGACTTGAGCCATCGAAAAGATTTTATATCTAAAATTTGGGATTGTTTAGAGATGATTTCGGTGTTAATTAAGATTGAATAGTCAATATATATTTGATGTATAGTTATGTTATATACTTAGTTTTTTTAATGTATCATAATGTGTAGTTAGTGTATACTTTCAATGAGTTGGCAAGCTTTCACACACTTCTACACAGCATCAGAGCATAGAAAGATATTGAGATCGAATCTTATCGCCAACTATATCAAAAAGGAATCTACACGTGCTTGATACATGAAAAAAAATCAGGTCTGTATGTGAGGGGACGTGTTAAAAATACAGCTAAATAATAAAAATATATTTTATCTAACAACTTAAGCTTTTAAATGTGATTATTATACTATTCAACAAATAAAACATGGCTAGTATGATCTAATTATTTTATTTAAAATCATCCAAATAAAATATTGGAGCTAACGATTTAGAATATAACATGGAGTATTTTATTGGACTTCCCCACACAATTGTATTTGGATTTAGTTCTAAGTTGGACAATTCAGTTTGGGCCATAAAAGTAAAGAGTGACAAGTAACACAATTCTATTTGGTTTTCGTTGTAATCTTCGTCCTTACAATCACCGATTCCCAAATTTTCCTTGGTACTTTGATAAAAATAAAATAATACACATCGAACAAACTCATTAGAAAGAGTACTTTATATAGTATATGTACATAAACTTTATTTGCATAAATCTATTGATCTAGTTGAGTATAAGAAGATTCATGAATTCGTTAATGAAAATGCCACTATATGTATATCATGAGTATTGAAAATATAATTAACTAATAAAATTATGTTTTCTTTAATAGCTTAAGCTTTAACTAAGAGTATCTAAGATCAGATGTGAACTCAGGATTTGAAGACTTCGAGTACACCTATATCAGCTTAGTTTAAATCACTACAACAAAAATAACTTTTAGCAGCATTAAATATTGACACTAATAAAGAGTGCTAACGTATTTACTGTCATTAGAACCAATATCGCTAAAGGCTTTAGGGACATACATAAAGAGTGACAACTGCCGCTAAAAATATATATTTAGCGGCAATTAAGAATTAAATGTCGCTAATGGTCATTTTTGCTGCAGTGAATATGAGTGTAGAGAAAGGGCTAAAGCTGAATTTGAACCCAAGTCTCGAGTGTGGTTTTTCTACCTAATTATACTAGCAGCACAATTGTACTCTTTTGTTGTGTAGTGTTAATTATATTTTAATGAGTAACATTTTCTTTCGAGATTTCCATTTATTTCTAACATAAATTGAGTAGCGTATAAGAAGAATCTTGTTATATTTTGTGATTTTGCGAGCTAATAATGCAGAGTTTGAACTATACATTGCCTGTAACAGGTCCAATTTTAGTTGGATCTGAAATATTTGAGCTAATGATTATTGTAGAAAATGGAGTTTTCTTAATGGACTTTAATACATAATTCAATTTGGATTGTGATAGTTCTAAGTTGGACGATTTAATTTGGGCCGTGAAGGTCAAGAGTGACAAGTTCCATCTGATTGAAATAACCTAGGACAATTCATATAACAAGAATATATTATATATAATCAATTTGATTCATCAGTCCCGTCATTATATTATTATATACTAAATGACGTTAGTTAAATGATAAAACATCAAACACACTTATTTTATTTTGATTTTATTCACACAGTCATATTTTAATTATTGTGTAAAATAGGTAAAATCTAAATGAATCATCTCAACTCGATTTGATTTAACAATAAGAAAAGATACACCCCAACACAGACAGAATTTAAATATATTATCAAATTTTACTATTTACTTAGCTGAACTAAGATGCTTTCTCGTCACGATAAATGTATATACGACCATAAAGATCTTATTTTGATGCACTATTGGTAATTGTTG
>CM040625.1:81483335-81500830 GCA_022817965.1 Solanum lycopersicoides | reverse complement strand
TGTGAAAGGCTTGTTGGAAGAGAAAAGGTAATGGTTTCAAACCTCTTCTAACTCCTACCAAAAGTTGGACCTCAGAAGTCCCTGAAATGGTTGTTTTTTTAAAAAAAATGAAGTCTCTGAAATGACTTTCAATAGGAAGAGGATCAAATAAATCATGTTTAGGCCTTTTATATCTCTCTTATTGAATTGAGTAGTTAATAACTTATAAGAAAGTCCCTTACGCAGGAGTTTGAGTATGTGAAGTAATTTTTTTTTATCTTCGGTTCCTAACTATTGTGACATAATTATTAATAATATTCATCTGTTGCTTCGTTTTCTTTGTATCTTGATATTATGTTGTCATATTTTTCTTACACTCCTGCTTCAAATAACTTCTCTTTCTGAGTTGATGCTCTATTGGAAACACCCTCTTCTACCCCGCAAGTACGATCAAAATGACGACATTCATTTTTGCTTTAGAAAGGAGAAGGGAAAAAGGTAATTTGCACCACCATCCTTCCCCAAAGATTCGATTAGTGTGCATTGACTTCTACTTTCCTTGGGTGACTTTCTTGCCTTACCAAAAGAATTTCATTTCACTTTTCCAGGAGGTTTTTAATAATTAGGAACGGAGAAGAATCTGAAAACAATAATGAGATGTTTAATATACGGCAGCATTAGAGGCAATTCAAGGATTCAATGCTAACCAAAGCAGTAGGTGTACCTATATAAGGGAATATTATTTACTTCCCTTGTCCCAAATTTATTAAACTATACCTATATTGATGATTAAAATATAATTCTGACTTCTTTAGTCTTTTGGAACATCAAATTTAATTGGTTTATATCAATTCTGTCCTGTTTATTAATGTCTATTCTATTGTTAGTTACACTGTCATAGTAAAGTCCAATATCACTCTAGAAGATGGTCAAAATAAGCCAAGTAAACTGGGAGGAGGTGTGTTATAACAAGCATACCGAGTATTTCTGAAGAGAAACTGAGGCTTCCATTGCAGCTTTACTCTGATCACCAAAGAATTGAGCAGATGAAATGGATTTGGCATTAGTAAACTTTTTCCTTGCTTCATCAGTTTCCTCAATCTGATTAGAGTATAACGCAAACACATGAGACAAAACATATTAATAGCACTGGATAAAGATCAAGAGGCAGAAAGGACAAACTTTTTGTCACACAAACATCACAAGTAAACAACTGATCTGTCAGGAGCAGAAGGACTGGGGAGAAAAGGAACATAATCACAAACAGAAACATATGATGCAGAAAGAGGAGCAAGAACCTACTTCTAGACAGTCTAGGAATACCCAAAAGGTTTAACAAGTAAACAAACACTAGAAACTTGAGGTACCAAGAGTTTAGGATGAATTTTGGTCCTTGCTTGCTTTTCCAAAAAGCGAGATATACACTAATTTCTATATAGATAGTCACCCAGAAATTTAGACAAGGAAACTGGTGGGAAGGTCAGTGGAACAAGTATACTCTAGAGCACTTTGGAATCTCATAAATAAAAATAATAGCTAACGAAGCATCCAAAGCTCCAACAGAACAGGGCATTACTTGTTAACCATCCAGGGCATTTCACCAATTTCTAAATAATTAGTCAATCAAAAAACGAAAAGAAACACAAAGCCATATCAGTTTTAAGTTGCTCACAAATAATTCCCTTTGGGTGTGGGGGGGGGGGGGTACTGCATAAAACTTGCTTGAATTGTCTCAAGTCGGTTCTGGATAGAGCAAAAAATTTGACGCAGTAAGCTCCGTAACAGGGAACATCAGACCAACATCTCAATATTTTGAAGGCTTGATACAATAGAAACCAAAGACAGTCAGAGACACCACAACAATGTCCACCTTTCTCCTTCCATTAAACTTGGCAAATAAACAACATACATGACAAATTTCACTGAATCAGCTTTAACAAAATCCTGGATGATCAAGGAAAATAAAAGCTAGGATAAGAACTCACTTGAACTTTTGAAGAATTGGAACTCGTCTTCTTTGTGAAACCACTATCCATCCCATAATCTGAAAAAAAACTGGTGGACTTTGGAGGGGCCACATGGTTAAGAACGCGAGAGCCTCCAGAACTCATCTCTGCAGGTTGGACATTGTCTGTGTACTCAAAACGAGACGCAAATGATGAACCAACAGTTGGTGCATTACTTGCAGCATTGGAGGAGGGAACTTGAACAGGCGGTTCTTCAGGCTTTTGCTCATAGAGACTTTCACTAGACTGTACATGGTGAGGGGTCAATAGATTGGAAACCAAAAATCACTAGAACAAACTTGTTAAAACAGCAGGGATATTTCTTCTTTTTTCTTAGGGGGGGAGGGTGATGCAAGAATTTCAAAGCATCCAATTTTACATATATGCCCAATTTCTTCGTTATAAGTCTAATATGTACCTTTTTAGTAAGTTTGCGAGCTCCAAGTCCTCCAGATTTCCCAGCTTTCTTCGCAACTGTAGGTCTCTTAAGAAAGGTGGTAACAGCTTGAGAGGCTTTGGGTGAAGCAATAACCTCGGTTTTTTCGTCCTTCAACGAAGACGTTTCTTTTGGAGGTTCACTGGTCTTAATATCCGGAAATACGTTAGTAGCCTGTGCAGCCTGAGAAGCAACAGGAGATGCTGGCAAAGCTGCTTGCAAAGCTGCTTCCTCTGCAGTACTTTTAGCAACTTCTTTTGAGAGTAACTGCCTATACAAGTCAGCAGCCCTTGAGGTATACTTGGAGTCAGTCTTGCCTCCATCGTTCCATCCATGCTGCTTGAAAAAAACTTGAGCACGGTTATTTCCACCAAAGTACATCATTCTTAACTGCTCTGGAGACCACGAATCTAAATTTGTCGATCTGCAAGACTCAGCTTCTCAGTAAATGGAAATAGAAATAATAATATGACGGAGCAACAACAGAAGATTACAACTACTCTTGTTTGAATACATCAACCCCTACTCCCCAACCCTAATATAGTAAAGAAAAAAAGCCTATCATACTGCCACCAACATTTTAACCACCAAACCTAGAATACTAACAGCTAATCTACTTTCTTCTCCCTTTCATTAACAAAGGATGACCAATGGCATGAATTGACAGTTGGGTCTTTTTTTTTATGACAAGGGAAACCCGCAGCCGCTACCCTTTGGGTGAGCACAGGGTAAAAAACCCCGCTCCTATGCAATGGCTCGCAAACCACATAGGAGAGGCAAGCCACACTAGGCAAGCCCGGTGCAACAAGCTCGACCCAGAAGGCAAACCCCTTGCTTCGCTGGCAGGGGGTTTCGAACTTGAGACCTCCAGCATGGAAGTCCCAAGCCCAAACCACTGGGCCACCCCGAAGGGCTATGTTGCTCGGACTCTTCCAAAATATCAATGGGTGCGTGTCGGATTCGCCAAAAGTAGTGTATTTTTGGAGAATCACGGGTGAGGTATCATAAGTGAAGAGTCCGCGCAACTAAGCCGAACGGTGAACTGTGGGTTTAGACACCACGGTTATCAACAACAACTACTACTACTACACCTCAGTCCCAAACAAGTTGGTACTGGCTATATGAATCTTCATTTGAGAATTGTATCATCATCACAGTAATAAAAATATGTTAAAAAATAAATAAATAAATATATATATATATACTAATAATAGTAATAAATCTAGTGTCATCAAAAAAATAATACTAGTAATAAATCCAAAAAGAAGGAAATGAATTGACATCTCCTTTCCATGTCACTCACTGCTTGCTTTTCAAGCAATACCAACAAGACAGCAAAGATACTCAATATCTTATTCCCCATGGCCACATCATAATCTGCACAGGCAGAGTAGCCGCAAGTCCCACAACAGTAGTTCAAATGTAAAAAGAGTTGTGTATGGAATTGTGGGAATGACAAGGAGCACCAACTTTGCTCAGTTATTTAAGGAAAAATGCAAAAACAAGCAAAGATCATATTGAAACATTACAAGTTCCCCTGACTATTTGGATGTACTCTCTGGGAGACACTACATTTTTCTACTCTATTTTGCCTTGTAATATCATTTATTTTCTTCTAACTTTATGCTCTTACAGTTTTTAACTTCACCACAAAAGGAACCAGGGTCCATTTTGAGAAAACATAAAGGTATTGTATTACAATTGAATAAGCACCAAGCTAGAGCGTCAAAATGTAGTTGTATTACAACTTACGAGTTGTTGCAATTCCTCTATCATGTCTACAAGAAATCTGAATCCCATAGAAATATCAGCTTGCACCCTAAACACTAACAAAGGTAAAGTTCTTACTTACGGCTAAGTATGTTTGCCAATGCCTTCAAAGATTCTGTTGTTCCTTCCTTCTCAGACAGTCCACCAGATAGCTTGGGGTATAGCATTCCAGAATTTGAGGGATTTTTGAGGGAGAGATCCCTATCAGCAAGTAAAATAGGATCCCCCCCCCTCCCCTCATATTCTTCAAAGTACTCGAGACATTGTCCTTATTAGTCTCATATATTACCATTTATTCTTACCTGTGCATAATAAGAAGTTTTAGGGGTTGAATGTCATCCTCTGATTTACTTTCCAGAAAATCATGGACCAATAATCTCCCTGTTTCCCTTTCTTCTTCCACACATCTTGACCTAAATCATTTTCCCCATGACCCCATCTCCAATAACCTTCCCCCTTACCAATTATCAGCCTCGACTTCTATTAAACTATCAATAAGCCGTGCGACTATCCATGGCATATCCTGTAATTTGCTCCTAAAACTCATCTTCATGTTCCACTTTCCTCATTCTTTTTTTTTTCCTTTTATCCTTGTCCAACCAAAATGGAAATAAACCGAAACCCGTGGGAGTGAAATAGAATAAGAAACTTATAAGGTTGGTAGCTGCCTATTGGCTTTGACCAATTTGTTCTGGTCCATGTAAGGCTTTGCTTCAATGGGAAACTAACTAGATGCATAAGAATACTCACTACGATTCAACAAAATCTGTCATCTTACAATATTTCCGAACATAAATTGAAACATTGAACAACAAGAGGAATTCATATCTATCAAAAAACACAGATATCTTCATATAAGTGAGTGAATGTTACATGCCATTCAACACATGGTGCATTCACTAGTGTCTACCTTACACCAAAGTCACAGCTCTTAACATGCTATTACTCAAAATCCAGCCATATTAAACCATACAGGTGCCACATCAAAAAAGAGCCAAGCAAACATCAGCTCATTAAGCCAAAACAATAGTTCAAAACGAAAAAGAAAAATACCTAACGAAACTGATGTGAACGCCGAGGCTGCGATGGACTGCCGAACAATCAATACACAAGAAGATCCCATACGTCACGGATGCCCAAGTAGGATTCTTAGCATTGCAATCGAAACACATCTAACAAGAAAAACACAACAAATTTTGAATAAAATCATACAGAAAATCAAAATTACTCGACCAAAATAACGGATCTAAAACAGATCTCGAAAATCTCTATGTAATCAAATGAAATATCAACAAATAATATAAAAAAAAGTTCCAAAAAAATAAAATTAAAACACTAACTTTGTTTTCAGGCTTGGATTTGAGCTTCCGAAAAACAGCGTTTTTGTCGCTGAAGTTCTCGGAAGCCATGGCTGTAGAAATAGATGATTCTAAGAAGTTCCGATGAAAAGGATAAACGGCGGCAATGATGGAGAGAAAAACGACGCGAATCGCCTCTTCAGGGAACGTACAGAAATGGTGCAACAAAGTAGTGATAGAGGAATATATGTAAAACCGCTAATCTGCAAATATAAATGTAAAAATTCTATTAAAAAGGGTATTTTTTTTGTAGCAATTTTTGTGATTTATTTTTGGAAAAATCTAATTTGGTCCTTTGATTATTTGAAAATAAATTCTGGCTAAACTATTGTTGCAACAACAACAACATAATTGCATAAGTAGCATTTTTAAAAAATATATTTATACAGATCTTATTTTTATCTTTACGAGGTAGAAAAATAATTTTTGATAAATTAAAATTAAAAAGATAATTGGCCAAATTAATTTACACAAATTTACATTTGGTTGGTTGTACATGAAGAAATAATCACATATAATTTTCTTATTTAAAGATGTTCTTAAAGTAATAGTATTTTGTATAAAAGTATAACTATTAGTAGTGATTAATAATTCATCCGTTGTCAATTACTTCATCAAAAGTTCTATCAATACTTATTGTATAAATAATCTTTAAATTGTAAAATTCGCATAACTCGTACGTGAATCAAACGATTGAGGAGTATGGTGTACTTTTCATCTTTTTACTATTTAATTTATGTAAAATTTAATATAAAATCAATTAGTAACTAGTTGTCTTTTATGTTGTTGTTTTAAAAAAATATAACTAATCAATATAAGTTGTGTTGTATTGGTGGAGTATTTCACGTGGAGAAAATATATGTGATCCAAATTTAATCGAAGCTTCAATATAAACTTTGAACACCGGATGAAAAAAAACAAGTAATGTTATTTAGTACTCCCTCTGTTCCTTTTTACTTGTTTACTTTTGAATTGACACACCTATTTAGAAAATAATTAATGACGTGATAAATTTATCATTTTACCCCTATTAATTATGAAGTGGATGAAAATTTTTATATTTTTTTAAGTAATTGATCATTTAATTAAGAATATAATAGATAAAAATAATTATTTTTTCTTGATTTATCAAAATAAATAAATAATTAAACACATAAAATAAAAGAAAAGGCGGCAAGTAATTAGGAATATATAGAGTAATAGTGACTGTGAAGTGCATTATATTTGCAAGTTGAATGAGTAAAAGCACACAATTCTATGAATTGAACATTTTCTCTTTTTATCTGTTTGTATTTTTTTTAAATAAATGTCAGCTTTGAAATGAGAACACCCTCTAGATCTAGGGAATATTAGGAATGGAATAGGGTGCAATGTTATTTTCTTTGTTAGACAATATCCTCATAGTTTATTTCTCTAATGACTTTTATGATAATCTTTGACGTTTGATAGCTGAATTAAAGTTCGTTTAATTTGAATTTGTGTAGGATAATGCTTAATTGGGTAGCGCTACTTACCAATAATTATTTTCATATTTAAAACTTAAGATTTCTGATTAAAAAAAAAATAAACTCATTCACGATATTATATACTTAATACTTGCAGTGATTCTTTTTCAACAACCTAGTAGTTCTATGAGGTAGAAAGCTTACTAGATTTCTAACAGGATACCAAACTTTCTTTTAAGAGTTAATTGAAAAATTATTTTGATCAGAATCAAACTTTATACTTATCATGGAGAGAAATTTTTGCTCCCTTAGTTTCAATTTATTATTCGATTTTGATTTGAATAATTTTAGAAAATAAATTAAATTTTTAAAATTTATGATCAAAATGTATCGAAATACTCTTTAAATGTACGAATGAAAAAAAGTGGTGTTTACGTAAATGAAATAGAAAAGGCTACCGTTGCAAGCTTAATCATAGACTATTACGCGTTGGCAAAATCACCTTTCAAGTAAAGATTACAATCACTATCTCAAAGTCAAAGAGGTTAGCAATTTCCTCATGAAGCAAAGGGCACAATTCTTTATTTGCTTTGCAGGTTTATATTTTTTAAATCTCACATATGATTTCATCAATTGAATAAAGATGAATTTCCCCTCAAAAGAAGAATAATCGAACAACTAATTAAGTTAAGAAATCTTAATTAACCATACTCTGAACCACGATTTTTTTATTAAATAAACAGTACAATTAAATATTAAAGGGGCAACTTTCACATATAGCAAATAAAAAATTCATATTTGTATACTATAGCAAAGTTTACATAATTGCGCTCCATAGCAAACATATAATTGTGTAATTCGCTATACATATACAATTGTTCGCTGGCCTAAATTGTATAATTCGCTGGCTTCGCTATACATATACAATTTTATGATTCGCTGGCCTAAATTGTATAATTCGCTGGCCTATTTCGCTGCAATTGTATAATTCGCTGGCCTATTTCACTGCAATTGTATAATGCGCAATTGTATAATTCGCTGGCCTATTTTGCTGCAATATCTGTATAAAATTTATTTTGCATACAATTGAATCGAAGTAAAATGTTTGTATATTGTATAATTATAAGTGTATAGGAAGAAGATATATGTTTTCTCTCGCTTTATACAAAAACAGAAACACAATTTATACACTTCTGTTGTATAAAGCGAGAGAAAATTGTATTTCACTGCAATTGTATAATTCGTTGGCCTTTTTCGCTGCAATATTTGTATAAAATTTGCATTTGTCTACAATTGAATCGAAGTAAAATATTTGTAAATTGTATAATTAAGTGTATAACACGAAGATATATGTTTTTGCATGTGTATATACAATTTTCTCTCGCTTTATACAAAACAGAAACACAATTTATACACTTCTGTGTATAAAGCGAGAGAGGCGAGCAGAGGGAGAGTGGCGAGCGAGATTTTTGGGAGAGAGGCGACTGACAAACTTTGGCAAACGTTTGCTATGGAGCACAATTAAATCAAACCATAGCTACTCCATTTATTTTAGGTTATTAGTTTGCTATTATATATAATTATCACATATTAAAGACCACAAATTTAAGAGCAAAAATTACCAGGCACCCCGAAATAGGTTCTGTCCGTGCAAAGACTAGTTTCATAATTGGGCTTCAAATGGACAAGAAGTGGGCCTATTTTGGGGTTTAGAGTATCTCACTTTATTTGGTTATTTGAAGAATTAGCCAATATAGTTATTTATTCAATCGTTTGAATTTAAATAGTCGTATGTAATAGAATAACTATCACATATAGCAAACGTAAATATTATATTTATATGTTATAATTATAGATTGCATAAATGCACTCCATAGCAAATTTTATGTTTGTTATGAAGGTTTTGATTTGTATAATTCGCTAGATACATTCAATTTTATACAAATTATTTAGTTTTGTATAAATTCATTTATACATTGTAATTTGTATGATGAGATCCGTATTAGTATAGTTATAAGTGTATAAGACAAAAATATGTGTATTTGTATTTGTATATACATTTTTCTCTCACTTTATACAAACACAAACACAATGTATATCGAAATGTATAAAATAACTAATTATATACCGAATCAGATAGCAAAAAAATGAAATGTTTGTTGCAATTACAAATAAAATAAAATATGAATATAACACTTAATTTGAATTAATAATTCGCTATTACATACAATTTTTCCTATATAATATATGTGTGTGTGTGTATTTTGCTTATATTAATTAGAAAAAAATTGACTGACTATTTGGATAAAGATATCTTATTTCTAGTTTATATGATTAGGTTTGGAATTTGGATAGACAAATGTATGGGCCGTCTGCTGCTTTGAGTTATGTAACATGTTCATGGAAAGACTGGATGGGCTTTACATGAAGGCCCATTGTGTGGGGGTAACCGATATAAAGCCATCTCTTTAGATTAAAAACAAATTGATACTTCCTATTTTATTTAAATTCCTTACAATTATAAAAATCTCAAATACATCATGAAACTTACGGAATATATCCGAGAGGAGAGAGATGTATTCGAGAGGGAATAACTAGGAACCTATCTCAGAGAGGATAGAGATGTATCTGAAAGGAAATTTTTGTAATTTTTCTTAAATGGTAGAGAATTTTAAATATTATAATATCTTAAGTTATGTATTTATATAATTTTTTTTCATATTTGTAACTACTAAGGGGGTGCTAAAAACTTTCAAGAAAAAAAGTTTTCCATGAAATCTATGACTTTTATACTTATCTGCTCGTGTTTGTTATGTAAATAAAAAATATTATTCTAAAATATTTATGTATAATTCAGACAAATATTATGAGAAGTGGGGTGAAGTGAGGGTAGAGTGTGGTGTGTGGGGATGGGGATATAGGGGTCAAAAGAATATGAGGGGAGGAGTGTTGGAGGGTGGAGACTGGGGAGGAGAACGTGTTTTTTCTGTGTTTACTCGTGAAAATATCAGTCATGAAACTTGTTTTTTCTATGTTTACCCGACAAATTATTATTTTTCCAAATTTTACGAAATTTATTTTTATAAAGATAATATTTTTCAACTAAATTTCTAAAAAATAAAAAATTATCGAGCCCACTCTAAGTTTCTAAAAAATAAAGAATCATGGTGTAGTAGTTATTATTAATATATATACTTTATTTGGTTTTATCACTATTTCTCAATTCTCATTATGCCTTCCATGAGGGACTTGTTGGGAAAAGGTGCAACCTAAAGTGGCCCATGTTGAACCAAGATTCTTCCTCACTGGCTTATATAGTTGTTAGCTTTCCAACTAATTAGATTTTCAACCAATATAATCATTCAAAAAATAATCACCTACCAATTTGTTTTAACAAAGTGCATGCATGATGATGCAAGTACTGTAGTAATTACAATGGTGAAATGACCAATTATTAATCGGACATGTACCGTCCGTTTGAATTGACTTATTTAAATATTGTTGAGCTAAAATAGTTTTTAAATATTTTTATGACGTTCGAATAAAATTACAAAGTGTTATTAAATATCAATTTTAAAGTTTAAACAACAAACATAAGCCAGATACATAAGTTAAAAATTTTAAACTATGCCTTTAATTTTAACTTATAAGCTAAAAGTAATAAATTAATCCAAACATGATATTAATTTCCCTAATTCAATTCCAAAATATCTATGTTAACTTTGGGTTTGACTTATTATGCATCTTTTTTTACCATAATCTTATCAAGGAGTAAGTACTTTTTAAATAACTAGTTATAGTAATTATTATATAATTCCTTGTACAACTTTTTAAAAAAGTTTTATGCTCAAATTCACATAGAAAATAGTGAGTCGGACCTAATACTCTGAACTTGTTCACATAAAATAGAATTGAAAGGAAAAAATCAGTAATTTGATTGTGTACTTTTCTTTGTCATAATGTAGAAATTGAGTAGGCATTAACTTACCAACATAAGTTATGGTATAGTAGTGTGAGTGTAACTGATTCACTCATAGTTAGAAGTCCCGATTCAAATTCTGGGTATAAAGAAAATATTGTTGGGAGTGTCTGTAGATATTATAATTTTGTGGGACTCTACAAGATGCGTTCAATTTGAGTTAGGACTCTACAAATTGTGTGCAACTCAAATTAGGATTCTTGGAGGCTACTCAACCCTAAACCCTAGTTTATGTCTATCTAAAGGATACTAAATTCTCTTAAAAGGCATCTCAAAAATTCCATAAAGAGATCGAGATCTTGAATATTTCACAAACTGATGGAATGAATATTCATATAAAGAGGTCAAATATAAATCCTAGTTCGAGAAATACGCTACTGCCCTCGAATCATGGATAAATCTTAGGAAACTAGAATCAAGAGATCAACAGGATTGTACCCGCAATCTTGATCAATAAATTTATATTTGTGTGATTTATTTATTTTTCATATGTTTAAAATTTATTACAAACAGTATCACCTGGACCATGTAATGCGTAATTCAAATTTAGTCAATCCAAACCCGAACAATAGAAAGAAAGAAAAGAAGTTAAATAGGCATTAAGTTATACTCCCTCCGTTCCATTTTATGTGGCACTTTTCGCATTTAGAGATTCAAACAAGTCTGTCTTTGATCGTAAGTTTTTCATAGATCCTTTTAACATTTTGAATTATCAATTATTGTGACTTATAGTACTCTTTGCGTAGTTTAAAATATATAAATTTTATTTCAAAAAATTTGAAGATTCCATAGGCAAATATCCGGCTAAAGTTGAACTGTTTGACTCTCGAAAAAACAAAAGTGCCACCTAAAATTAAAAAGAGAGAGTATAAAAGTTGTTGGCAAGTCTATCTTGGTTGAGTGAGTGGTTGTACGGGGGTGGGAGGGAGGGGGCCATATACATCTTTTACTCAAAATAGTTTTTTTAAAAATCATTTGGTTTCTTTTTTGGCCACACATTGTATATATCTTAGTTCTTTTGTCATTTATCATTGTACTCCCCCAATTGTTGAGGCAGTTTTCACTATTCTTGGAGTTAAATTAATTCTTGAAATTAAAGCTATGGTCTCTAGCTGCTGTACTTTACTTTTTCTGTTTCACGATTTTCCAATAAAATTATTTAAAAAAATATTCAAGCAGCAGAATTCACATGACAATTTAACTCATATATTCTGGGGGTATATTCGGTGAAAAATTTTATGGTGGGAGAGGTCCAAGTATGACTTGGTGTGTGAGGCATTATTTTTAATTAAAAAAATATGTAGGTCCCGCATTTTCTACTCAACATTGTTGTTTCTCTCTCCTATCTTTCTTAATTTTATAAATAAAAAAATTATGTGGGTCCTATTCATTTTATTTTGCATTGTTATTTCTTTTTTTCAGACATTTTACTCCACATTTGTTCACTTGTCCATTTTTTTCTTTGCCTTCTTTTTATAAAAAAAAATCTTTTATTCTTCTTTCCTCTAATATTTGACATCAATTTTCAGCTATGAATTTATTTATTCAATTTTTATATCATTAGTATATTTATCTTTATCATATTTGACAATTAACAAGTAATTATTTTTAATTTCTTAAATTGCATAAAAATATGAGAATAAAAAATGGTGGAGAAAATTACAAAATGAGAAATAAAATATTCATCAACGAAATAAAAATCTAGATAGTCAATCAACTAAATTATTAATATTCCTCATTTTGTACATGTATTTATGCATGATTGATTGATTTTTCACTAATCAAATTGAATTATTTCATCAATTTTTTATATTAATAAACCATACCAAATTAATGAAATTAGTTTTTTTGATTATCTTAATTTTTTTAAGCTTGATTTGAATTTTTTTACAATAAAATGAATTTTATTTTTATGAAATTCAAAGTAAATATCATACTATTTTGTACCATTATTATTTATTTAATATAACCATTGTTAACAGTTATATAAAAAGGCTATCAACCATAATGCCACAAAAAGGGAAATATATTATATATATTAATATTTGTATATAAAAAATATGTTTTTCCTTTTTTATGCGTTAAAGATGAAAAAAATAAATTTACAAAAATAATATATTTGTTAATTATCAAATATGAAAAAGATAAATATATAAATGATATAAAAAAATTGAATAAATAAATTCATAACTGAACATTGATCTGAAATATTAGAGGAAAGAAGAATAAATTTTATTTTATTTTTTAAAAAAAAAGGCAAGAAAAAAAATGAACAAGTGAATAATGTGGAGTAAAATTTGGTGTGGTTTATTAATATAAAAAATTGATGAAATAATTCAATTTGATTAGTGAAAAATCAATCAATCATGCATAAATACATGTACAAAATGAGGAATATTAATAATTTAGTTGATTGACTATCTAGATTTTTATTTCGTTGATGAATATTTTATTTCTCATTTTGTAATTTTCTCCACCATTTTTTATTCTCATATTTTTATGCAATTTAAGAAATTAAAAATAATATACTTGTTAATTGTCAAATATGATAAAGATAAATATACTAATGATATAAAAATTGAATAAATAAATTCATAGCTGAAAATTGATGTCAAATATTAGAGGAAAGAAGAATAAAAGATTTTTTTTTATAAAAAGAAGGCAAAGAAAAAAATGGACAAGTGAACGAATGTGGAGTAAAATGTCTGAAAAAAAGAAATAACAATGCAAAATAAAATGAATAGGACCCACATAATTTTTTTATTTATAAAATTAAGTAAGATAAGAGAGAGAAACAACAATGTTGAGTAGAAAATGCGGGACCTATATATTTTTTTAATAAAAAATAATGCCTCACACACCAAGTCATACTTGGACCTCTCCCACCATAAAATTTTTCCTGATGATATATATCATCATTAGCACCTAAAAAGGCAGCAATAGGTTTTGGAATTTTAGTCCAACTCTTGTATCACAATAAAGCCATTTTTGTCGGATTAACATGAAAGAATTTATTAAAAGTGATCACATAAAAATAAATATAAATATCATAATTTAATAAAGAGATGAACCAAAATTTAATTGTGAAAAAGACTAGAATAGCTTAACGTAGAACAAACCAAAAAATTATTACGGTATTTGATTGAGTGAGAAACTTATCGAAAGCTTCTTATTCTTCTTTTTCGTTTTTAATTTGCAATAAAGAAAATCGTTAAAGAGAGATGAATTCAAAATTTAGATCTTATGAATTTAATATTTTAGTTCTTAATATTGAACCTATTGAATTACTCATTGAATTTTTAGTATATTATTATACATAAGTTTATGCTCTCCAGTAAAGTACAGAATTCAAATGAATTCGATACTCGAATGGCTACAAAAATTAAAAATTTTAATTACTCATTGTAATTTTAAAATATTTTTACATAAATTTATCCTCTCCAATAAATTACTGAATTTAAATGAACTCGATACTTAAATGGCTACAAAAATTAAAAGTTTTAATTACTCAGCAATTTTAGTAAATTTCTACATAAAAATTTATGCTCTCCATTAAAATACTAAACTCAAATGAACTCGATACTAAAATAGCTACAAAAAACAAGTTACTCATTCAACTTTAATATGTTTTTATATATAAATTTATGCTACATTCAAATGCTGAATTCAAATGAACTCGAATTCTCGATACTACTATGACTACAAAAAATTAAAAATCAGAAGTTAAATTATTTATAAAAATAAAAAGACATGATTTTTTTTGAAAATGAGATAAACTTTTCCTTTTCACCATAATAATCAAGAATACAACAAAACCAAATGCCTAGAACACATAGTACATATATATTTCCTCTTCATCTTATAACAAATTGGGAGAAAACAACACTTGAAACTTCCTTCAATATCTATTGCTTCAACTTTTCCTTCACAATGTGGACAAAACCCTAATGCTATTTTTCTTCCAACCTCTCTTTTTTCTTCATTACAAACACATTTCAAAAAACACATTTTTTCTTCTTTTTTTTTCCTCAACAAATGAAAAATGGATTTGTATCTACTTTAGAAGTTTTGGGAGAGAAGATGTTTTTTTATATATATATTTTTTAAAGAATAAGCTTAGGGGCTAAGTTACAAGTAAATCTTATAATTCCTAGGTTTGTTTTTAGTAGTTGTATTCTTTTTTACTAACTTGACTAGTAGTTGTGTCACGTGTGAACATGAAAAAGGTACTATTAGGTTGTTCTAGAACTTTTAATTTTTTTTAAAAAGAAATAATTTTTTAAATATGATTTACTATTAATAATTGGAGACCATACTAAATTTTGGGAAATTTTAGTAAATTATTTGGTTATAATGAATAATTTTTTAAAATATAAATACATGATTTGACTGGAAAATATTAATTATTTTGTTGAGCCCGTATGTAAAACTTTAGTTGTCCCCTGTCGAGAGAGAGACATAAGAGTCATAATTTTAATAAGAAAATCTAAAATTCTAATAATAAATTAAAGCAATTTTCGAACGACTTATCATTACAATGAAATCTTTCCTTATACCACAATCAGGAATTTAAAAGTTTGTATATGTATACGTACAAAAAATATATTGTTATGTTATTTGTATGCTACGAGTTTCAAATAAAAGAATTGCGGTTCAGATTCTGACGAAATATTATATCGAGGATTTATTTGATATATATGTATTCGACGATAAAAATGAAAGATTTTATAACCTAATTTAGGATCAACTTTGTTAATTGTGCAGAAATTTTCAAATTGAAATTGTAAATTAACTCAAAGACGACAAAGAAGAAGGAAGGAAAACAAGTTTTAACCACAATAAAAATAACTTTTAGCCTCCGAGGTTAGTCATTTAAGGCAAGTTACTTATTATTGACCATACGTATGAGATGGTAATAAGTCAAAAATAAGGCAAGTAACTTACTTGCTTTAAATGACGAAATGATCTAGTAGATCGTTCTACTTAATTCTTAAACTTCATCAAAAATGATTTTCAAACCTCTCCAGCCATGTATATAGGTCAATCTCCCTCAAATAGATGACATATCAAATCCATGACAGATAAATTAATAATACGTCATAATTATCTTCATTAATTATTTTTTAAAATTATTAATAAAAATAAAATATAATAAAATAATTCTTTAAACTAAAATTAATTTCCGTCCTACTTCCATCCACTTCCCTGACCAACAACCGCCACCCTCTTAGTCTCTTTTTCTTTCATTTAAACTACTCTTCGTACAAAAAAAAGCAAAAAAAGAAGAGGGATATTAAAATGAAAGTCTTGAAAAAAAGACTTGAACCTTAAATTATATCTAAATTAATCTTTTTTTTTCTTTTTCCATTCCTACCTTTGTAAGCCTTTTTGTATTTGAAAATTTTACTTTTTAATAATGATATTTTGTGAAACTAAAATGGAAACAAAAGTTGATTTAATTTTTTTTTATTGATGGGGTGGGGTGTTGAAAAAGAGAGTTGAGCAGAGATGGGATGGGAGATAGCTGAAAGAAGGGGTTGAAGTGAGAGTAAGAAGAAGAGTTTTTTTTTAAATAATTATTATTTCATATTTTTAAAATATTTAAATATGTTATTATTTGTCTTTACATGCGTGTGGTTGAATTCTCTCATCAATTTAGTCATATTAATGACACATAATCATGATTAATGCTTGAAGAGATTTGATATATTGTATTTTAGTGATTTTAAGGGTTCAAGTGATAAATAATAAGTAGAAGAGTCTATAACATAAACTCGTACAAGTTCAGGAGTCCATCAGAACATTTTGCTACTTTTACATCAGAACATTTTGCTCTTTAAAAGTTGAAATCCCTAATTTATTTTAATAGTAAATATAATTGACTTTTTCAAATACCTATTTTATCGAATTTATAATTATAATATTAATTGACAGTCTATACAGATTATGACTCCATTTCCTCCAACACTAAAAGACAATGTGAAAGTGTAAACATATTTAAACTGAAACTGGAGCGAAGAAACAAAGAACAGTAGAAGAAAAATCAAGAAATTGAAGGTTGTTATATCGATACACATTCACTACTCAATAGCTAGTCGAGATGTCATAGAAAATGATGCACGTCTATTGATTGATAGCCAGTCAAGATTAATGGGAGACATATCAGTCCATGCACCTACTTCGAAGCGGATAAAGCTCCTTGAATTAATATATGTGAATCATCCCCAATATGAGGCACGTCCCTCATATCATATCATCCTTAGTAAAGCATGTCCCTACAAGTCATATCCTATTTGTCTTTATTTTTTGTCAATTTCACATAGCGTCGTCCAGGGTTTGAATCCCTGATTGGCGTTTTACTTTTTACATTTTTTGTTTCATTTTTTTTTTTTTAGTTAGATATTTATACTTTTATTTTCCGAACCTCCTCAACGAAAATTCTGAATCCGCCGCGGTATAATACACGAGATTAGTTCAATAAGTGCAATTAACTCCACATGTTGACTTTATTGTTTGTGTTGG